>JAIUZE010046637.1:0-28663 GCA_022085475.1 Heliosperma pusillum
CTTTGTATTTATTTTTAAGTCGTCTTAAACTTTTCTGAACTTTTAAGTCATTTTTGACTTTTCCCGACTTTTTAGTCGATTTTGACTTTCGTTGACTTTTCCCGACTCGCTTTACAAGTTTGAAGACCGAAATTTTATTTAAAAAAATAATATTTTTGATTTATTTTTATTTATATTTATTATGATTTATCATAATTTAATATAATTATTTTGAATTTATTTGGAATTTAAAGAATAACTTTTACGGTTTTTAACCGAACGTCATTTAACTATTCCCGACGCATCGTAAAGCGCGCAACAAAATCGAAACTCGACTTTGGCATGAGTCACGCGGCCATGTCATCGTTTTCCACTCACGATTGATATTTTAATTGATTCGATTAAAATAATACAAATATCTTAGATATTTGTTACTTTATCGATCCGTCAACGGAGATTACGCAAATCGAGCAAAAACATCCGGCAAGCACAAGACCACACACGGCTCATTTTCTCTCTAATAGCCCTTGATATTTTCATTACTTTTGATTAATATATCATAATATCTAGATATTTAATTACTTTATCGATCAGTTAACGAGAATTACGCAAAACGCTCGAAATCAGCTCCGTCTTCTTACCTATCCCACACGGCACTTCCTCCTCTCTTAGGTCTTGATATTTTCATTATTTTTCACTACAATATCATAATATCTTTGATATTTAGTTTAATTAACTTTATCGTTAATTATCTTTAATCGTTTACCGTAAAATAATTATTAAACGCGAGTCAATTACGTAACAACAATTTCAAAACTCGACATCTATTTTGGCCTATATGTACACGGCTCAACCCACTCCACTTTACTCACAAACAACTTTTCATTTTACAATAAATCAAATAAAGATCAAAACCTCACTTTCTTTAATCGTTCTTCGTGTTCTTCGTCGTTCATCTTTTGTTCTTCATCGTTCTTGAGCAAAACCTCCATAAATCCTTCATTTCTTAATTAAATCCATCCTAATTTATATTTCTAGGATCTCCTCCTCGCTCCCCATCTTCACGTATGTTTTATTTTCAATTCCGTCAAGATCATTTTCAACACTTTAATTATGGAAATTTATATTTAAGTTCTAATAATGTTTTCATTGTTATTTCTTATAGGGGAAGACTTTGAAGACGAGTTTGGAGACTCGTATATTTTGGGTGAAGATTAGTAGGAGGGTTTTCTTGGGTTATACTTCTTATTATTTTGTGCTAAGTGGTTTTTGCTAGCTAAGGTAACAATTCCGATTTACTCGACGAATTTAATGTCACATAGCTTTTAGTTTTTGTTCATATCATGGTTATTTATGATTTTAGTTAGTAACATAGGCTTTAGTTTTGTTCCTTTTGATTTTGGTTCATCTTTATTTTTGGTTCATGTTTTTATGATTTATGGATTTTTAGTTAATAATATGTTAAGTAGTGGTTATTATGTTGTTTTATGATTCTTGATGATTTTTAAGTTGTAGGGAATTTTTATGATGATTTATTGTTTGTGATGATTTTTAAGTTGTAGGAAATTTTTATGATGATTTATTGTTCTTGATAATTTTTAAGTTGTAGGAAATTTTTTATGATGATTTATTGTTCTTGATAATTTTTAAGTTGTAGGAAATTTTTATGATGATTTATTGTTCTTGATAATTTTTAAGTTGTAGGAAATTTTTATGATGATTTATTATTCTTGAAGAATTTTAATGATTTTTACTAGGTTATGATTTTTATGTTGTTTATGAAATTGTAACAAGTTTAGTGTTCTTGAAGAATTTTAATGATTTTTACTAAGTTATGATTTTTATGTTGTTTTAGTGTTCTTGACAAATTTTGATGATTTTTAATAATAATGATTTTTGTAAGGATGAATGTTAAAATGGTTGTTTGATGATTAAAAACATGTTGGAATTTATTTGATGTTGTTGTTGGTGGGGCCGAATTGTGTGGCTAGAACCGGACCAAACCAGACCGGTCCAGGCCGGTTCAGACCCGGTCTGGGTTGGTCCAAGGTGGGTCCGGGTTTTGGTCTTTGGGTTGTGTCGATGTTTGATTGATTGGTTGTTGTTTTGACGGGTTTTAAATATGTTAAAGCATGCGGGAAATATTAGGAAACGGTTTTTAGTAAAATCGAATCAAAGGCCAAAACAGCCCAATTCTGTCCGTGAGGCCCAAAACAGGCCCATGTGGGTCCGGCCCAATTCAGCCCGTGGGTCCCACCTTGGGACTCGTGTCGGTTTTTGAGTTATCGTCATTTTTATCGTGTTTTGTAATATTTAGCAAGTGAGAAATGTTAATAAGTAAAATTATTTAATTAAAAAGGTTTTTCATAAAATTATTATTTCTCACATGTTAGAAATTATAAGACGAGATCGTAATTTAATTTGATATCCTTTAAGTCAAGCGGGGTTACGTAATATTTATTTATTCACATGTTAGAAGTTTTAATAAATAACATATAATGAATATGTTGATTTTTATGTCTATGTCTATGTGATAAAGACTCTGTTTCTAGCCGGTTTGATCCAACGGGTTTGGGCAAACTAAGATCTAGTCAGCCCCGATTTGACTGATGACCCGTCGCGGGACTCGGGTCGGGGATTTGTCTTCAAGTAAAGTTGTATTTAATTACTGAATTAGCCTTAGTAGATATGAGGCGATATGATATTTGATTATTATTTATATGCAATTAGTCACATGATAGGATGTGTTCCCGTGACTGTTTGTTTATATGGTTGGTGTCGTGTTGACTAAGTACCCATAGAGAGTTATGGATATATGGCGTCTTGACCATTCTAATTCTAAATGAGTATCTTGGACCATGACATTGATAGGTCCGTACTGTCTTTAACGAGTATATAGTTCGCCGCTTGATAGCTTTTGTGTCTCGGCTTGGTGGGTTTATATCCAAGTCGGGGCATGGCTGCCTTATCCATTTTGGGACTGGAGCCAGCTTAAGTACTAGCCATCTCTGCTTAGGGGGTCGCCTAGTAGAGTTTCTCATAGACGGTTATGTCATGGGACGGGGAACGGAATAGCTGTTGTCGCTAGGTCTGATCAGTCTAGGACTAGGATGTTTTCCTACCTTGTGGTATAGCCTCGAGTTACAGAAGTCGACTATTGACTGCCCTAAGAACTTATGCCTGTTTGTAGACGTATTGATCTTTCATGTATGTATGATTCTATGAGTTCTAGAAGGTGAGATGCAAGCCGGCTAGGATTGATAGAGTTTGGATTAACGGTTGTTAACTGATTCACATGATTACGTGTTGATTAGGGTTTGAGTGTATCAGGGCCATGTTACTTGGTAACCGCTGAGCCAGCATACCAGCTTCCCTACCTCGAGTTATATTTTATTACCGAATTCACATGATAGCTTTCATATGCTAGGTTATATGTTAGTTAACTGTTTCATAACATGAAAAGCATATTATATATGTTAAGGTTTTGTATTTGCTATATACATTGCTTTTATGTTTTTCATGTTTCATTAAACTCGACATTTCGTGGCTGGGAGAACTCGGAGTTACTCCCCACTGACTGTGGCTTCCGTGTTTATATTTAATGCGGTCGAACAGGTGGTGTTGCATATTTGGGGTACATGGACGAGCTAGCGAGCGAAGTATTTACCTTGGACCTATATTCGGTTCATAGTTTGTATATTATTGTACACACTTTTATTTTCGTATTTATACGGGAGATATGTCTCCCGTCTTGTAGATTTCTTTTGTATAATAGTATTTCCGTTTTGTAATGACCTTTTTATGTTATGACACCTTCGTTATGTATCATTATATTTCGATTATGTATTTAAATAATTTTTTTTCTTTCCGCAAATTTGAGGGTGTCACAAATATAAATTTCCATAAATCATCAAAATGACCTAAAATCATATTAGGACCAGAATATATTGACATGCAAATGACTTTGTGGTTTTATCTTATAAAACACAAATTACTAGTTTTCTTTAAGTTACATTATCTTATAAAATGTAATATAGTATAAAGAGATGAGAGAGAAAGCAGGAGAGAGAAAGCTCTTTCTTTAGATTCCTAGGGTTTTGTGCAAAGGCAAAAATCTGATCTAACTTTCATACTCTTTTAATCACTAAAATCAATTAGTAAATATAATAGACAAATTTATTACTCACATATAATATAATTTTGTAGTAATTTCTAGTACAAAAATGGATATTAGTAAAATCTTAGAGGAGGCACGTATGCAGGTTTCGGCATCCATTAAGGAAATCACCAATGATATTGAATCTGATGAGAACCGGGATGTTGGCTGGCAAGTTGTGGGTTCAAAGAAGAAAAAGACGGGAAATGGTCTTTCTCAGGATGGAAATTGGCGCCAATTGTAGAACACTTGGATGAATCCCTTCACAGTAAAGGTAATCTACTCAAGCTCTCGATAGATGATGTTAAAGATGAAATTAACTATTGGAATACTTCTGTTTTTGGCGATGTTATGGGGGCAAATCCGCCTAGAATGGTTATGGAAGGATATTTAAGGAGAAGAGTTGAAAACATATAATATATCAAAGATAGCTTTTGCAGCAGGAGCTGGGGCACAGGGCAGGGCAGAATTCAACACTAGGGACAAGGGGCAGGCCAAGGGGGATCAAGGGGTAAGCATTGGTAACCAAGGGGAGGTCTACATGGGTGTCCAAGGGTCAATCTGGGGGCAAGGGATGGGTAACAAAAGGGGAAGCTGCAAGCTGAGCAATGTTGGCCAGGACACGAGCCAGGACACGAGTCAAGACACGAGCCAAGCAAGCCAAAAACAAGCCCACCAACACCCAACCACAGAATCACAAAAACAGCCTACAACAGTCACTTGGGGAAGGCATAACTACCACCACACTTTGAACCACCAGCTCCCACCAAGCCCAGCTAAAACCTTACCCACCTAGGTCCAAAAAAGTCCTAGGGAACCAGTTCCAAAACACAACACAACTACCCTAAAAATCCAAATCAAAACAGCCTACCTAAAGCATAAAGCATAAAGCAGTCTTTCCATTTCTAGCTAAAAACTGAAAGACTATCTCCAAAAGTCTTTCCTTGTCTTCCCTACTATTAGAACTACTGCAGAAGAAGGTCAAGGAGCATTGATGAGCCTCGTCCACAAGCTTCAAGCCAACACCAAGCAACAAACACAACCTGGAGCATGTCACTATCAAATGTCTGCATTTTGTCTGTTTTCTTTTGTATTGTCAGTCTGTATTTGTAGCCAGTATTTTGTTATCTTTCAGCAACTAATCGTGGCCCTTAGATGATCCTCTAGGGTTGTATTAGATCAAGCATTGAGGCCTATATAAGGACCCATGCTCTTTTGTACAAGGCAGTTGATTATTGAATGAAAAAAACTTGAGCATTGTTCTCATTTCCAAAATCTTTCCAACTTGTGCTTTGTCTTAGTTGAAAGTCAGGCCTGATAACATCCTGTGCTAGGCTGTGGTTGTTGATCTAAGTCTGTGGCAAGTTAGATATCCCTGTGCATAGACTGTGGGGTGTTTGCTTGTTGTTTAGTTCAAGTCTGCTTACCTGTGCTTGGCTGTGGTAAGGAGTCTTAGCTAGTCTAGTTTGTTGTTTGATTCCCTGTGTTGAGCTGTGGGAGTTGAGTAACATCCATATCCAGTGCTAGATAGGAGTCTAGGGTCCAATTCCTAACACACCCCTATAATATCACTGCAATTCTGGCATCAGAGCTTTGGTTGTGAGGCCATTGTTATCCTAACTACAACAAAAACACAAAAATAACCCAATGAGTGAAGAGAGGCTTGCAGGTATTGAAGGCAAGGTGGATCAGCTAGCAGGCACTATCAATGTAGTGTTGGTTGCCTTGAACACTGTCATGGAGAACATTGCTCCTCCACTGAGGGGAAGACCACCCCCTAGAGGCAGAGGCAGAGGTCGTGGCCACATGGGCATGGGAAGAGGACAGCCCCTGCAGGAGGAAGAAGGGTCAGACTCAAGAGAAAGCAACAGAACCTATGAGGAGATTCCAGAGCACACTGACAAACATCTCAAGGTAGAAATTCCTGAATTCTCTGGTAGTTTAAACCCTGATGATCTATTAGAATGGATTAGGGATGTTGAGAAGGTATTTGAATACAAGAGTTACTCTGATATTAAGTCTTTTAAAGTTGCTGTGCTAAGATTGAAAGGTTATGCATCCCTATGGTTTGATAACTTAAAGCACCAAAGGATTAAGGAGGGTAAGGAACCTCTTAGGTCTTGGTCAAAACTGAAAAAGAAGATGCTAAACAAATTTGTCACTAAAGACTACACCCAAGATCTGTTCATTAAACTATCCAAACTGAAACAAGAAGAGAGGTTTGTAGAAGCATACCTAAGGGACTTTGAGCAATTGACTCTCCAGTGTGAGGTCAATGAGAAACCTGAGCAAAGGATTGCCAGATTCTTAGAGGGTCTAGATAGGAGCATTGCTGCTAGAGTAAGGATGCAACCTTTGTGGTCTTATGATGATGTTGTCAACCTGGCTTTGAGGGTTGAAAAAATGGGGAAAACCAAACCAGCTCTACCTAAGCCTGTTACTAGACCTGCATACAAACCTTACAGTGGTATTAGGATGGGAGAGGCCCCTAAGACAACCAGCCAATCAACCACAGACAAAGGAAAGGGAGTTGTGAGCTCTAAACCCAACCCCACCCCAACTGAGAACAAAATCAGATGTTTCCAATGCCAAGGTTATGGTCACTTTAGGAAGGATTGTCCTTCTAAGAGAACCATGACACTTATGGAGGTAGAAGAGTGGGAGAAGGAGGGATTAGTTGAGTATGAGGTTGATGACAGCATGGTGTTAGAGGTAGTGACAGCTGAGGAGGAACCAATGCAGGACTTGGTCATGGCTCATCCTGATACAGGCCATAACTTGGTCCTATGGAGAGTCATGCACTCTCAACATACTCCATTGGAGGATGACCAGAGGTCCTTGATATTCAGAAGCAGATGCACCATTCAAGAGAGGGTCTGCAACTTGATCATTGATGGGGGGAGTTGTACCAATGTGGCTTCCATCACCCTAGTGAACAAGCTAAGTCTGATTACTCAAGAGCATCCACACCCCTACAAACTGAGATGGCTTAACAAGGGGGCTGAGGTGAGGGTTGATAGGCAATGCCTGGTCCCATTCTCTATTGGGAAGGTATACCAAGATGAAGTATTGTGTGATGTAGTACCAATGGATGCCTGTCACCTACTACTAGGGAGGCCTTGGGAGTTTGATAGGAACACCACTCATCAGGGTAGGGATAACACCTATAGCTTCAGGCATGGGGGAAAGAAGGTAACTTTGACACCTCTACCACCCAACCAGAGGAATTATGGGAGTCCCAATGTGCCAGAGGAGGTCAATGGGGTGTTGTTTTTATCAGAGGCAGCTATGATCAAGGAGATGAAGCAAGAACAACCTGTGATCATCTTGCTATCTAAGGAAGTAACAGAAGGGGAAGGTTCCAAGTTGCCAGCAGAGGTTGAACCTTTGATCTTGAGATACAAGGAGGTCTTTCCAAGAGAATTACCAGATGGACTACCACCCCTAAGAGGGATTGAGCACCACATTGATTTGGTCCCAGGTTCTGTGCTGCCAAATAGGCCAGCCTACAGAAGTGACCCAACTGCCACCAAGGAGTTGCAGAAGCAGATTGAGGAGCTTATGAGCAAAGGGTTTGTGAGGGAGTCCCTAAGCCCTTGTGCTGTACCTGCTCTACTAGTGCCTAAGAAGGATGGCACCTGGAGGATGTGCACTGACAGCAGAGCAATCAACAACATTACAGTCAAGTATAGGTTCCCCATTCCAAGGCTAGATGACATGCTTGATGAGCTAAGTGGAGCTCAGGTCTTTTCCAAGATTGATCTAAGGCAGGGTTACCATCAGGTGAGGCTCAGAGAGGGGGATGAATGGAAGACTGCATTCAAGACAAAACATGGTCTGTATGAATGGCTTGTCATGCCATTTGGACTATCCAATGCACCAAGCACCTTCATGAGACTTATGACAGAAGTGTTGAGGCCTTGTTTGGGCAGGTTTGCTGTGGTTTACTTTGATGACATCCTAGTGTATAGTAGCAGCAGAGGGGAACATCTCAGGCACCTTGAAACAATCTTTGGGATCTTAAAGGAGCAGAAGCTGTATGGGAAGCTAGAGAAGTGTACCTTCATGGTTGAGGAGGTTGCATTTCTAGGGTACATTGTGTCAGGAAGAGGAATCTCAGTTGATCAGGAGAAAGTTGCAGCCATACAAACATGGCCTACACCTAAAACCATCACTGAGGTAAGGGGGTTCCATGGGTTGGCTTCATTCTATAGGAGGTTCATCAAGAACTTCAGTTCAGTTGTAGCACCCATCACTGAGTGCTTGAAGAAAGGGGAGTTCCAGTGGACTGAGGAGGCCCAACAATCCTTTGAGAGGATCAAGAGGTTGATGTGTGAGACTCCAATCCTTAAACTACCTGACTTTGATCAGCTGTTTGAGGTAGAATGTGATGCTAGTGGGGTTGGCATTGGGGCAGTGTTGATACAAGGGCAAAAGCCAGTTGCTTATTTCAGTGAGAAACTGAATGGTGCCAAGCTCAAGTACTCCACTTATGATAAGGAATTCTATGCCATCATCAGAGCAGTCATGCATTGGGGGCACTACTTGAAGCCAAAGCCTTTTGTTCTGCACTCAGATCATGAGGCATTGAAGTATATCAGTGGCCAACACAAGCTGAATCACAGGCATGCCAAGTGGGTAGAGTTTCTACAATCCTTTACATTCTCTAGTAAGTATAAGGAGGGGAAACAGAATGTTGTGGCAGATGCACTGTCAAGGAGGCATTCTTTGTTAGCAGTCATGGAGCAAAGGGTGTTGGGGTTTGAATTTCTGAAAGAATTGTACAAGGAGGACCCTGACTTTGCTGAGGAATGGATCACACAAACTGGAGGAGGAAGGACTCAAGGGGGGAAGTACATGCTGCAGGAGGGGTTCTTGTTCCAAGGAAACAAGCTATGCATCCCAAGGGGTTCTTACAGGGATCTACTCATCAGGGAAGTACACTCAGGAGGACTAGGGGGACACTTTGGGGTTCAAAAGACACTTGAAATACTGCAGGATCAATTCTACTGGCCCAGGATGATAGGGGATGTTCAGGTTGTCCTCAGGAGGTGCTCCACATGTCAACAAGCCAAGAGCTCTTTCCAGACTGGACCTTACACTCCACTACCAGTGCCAAACAAACCTTGGGAGGATGTGAGCATGGACTTTATTGTTGCACTACCCAGAACACAAAGAGGTAAGGATTCTGTAATGGTTGTTGTTGACAGGTTTAGCAAGATGGCTCACTTTGTGGCTTGCAAGAAGACTGAGGATGCTGCAAGTGTTGCTGAGCTATACTTGAAGGAGATTGTGAGGCTACATGGGGTTCCTAAGTCAATAGTCTCAGACAGGGATGTTAAGTTCATGAGTTACTTCTGGAAAACACTATGGAGACTCTTGAAGACCAGGCTTTTGTTCAGCACTTCTCACCACCCTCAGACTGATGGCCAAACTGAGGTCACAAACAAGACTCTAGGGAGGATCTTGAGGTGTCTGGTAAGCAAGTCCTTGAAGGATTGGGACTTGAAGCTAGCTCATGCTGAGTTTGCTTTCAACAGAGCACCCTCATCTGCAACAGGTCACAGTCCATTTGAGGTTGTCTATGGGATTAATCCACTTATGCCACTGAAATTAGCTAACATACCAAGGGAGGAGGTGAACTTTGATGCAAAGAGGAGGGTTGAACAGATGGTGAAGCTTCATGAGGCAGTCAGAAAGCAAATAGAAAGAGCAAATGAGAGGTACAAGAAATAGTCCAAGGTTCCTAAGTCCAAGAAGGAATCTGTGCCAGGGGATTTAGTATGGCTCCACTTAAGGAAGGAGAGGTTCCCAGCTAGGAGGAAGAACAAACTCATGCCTAGAGCTGATGGTCCTTTTGAAATCATAGAAAGTGTTGGTCCTAATGCATATAAGGTTGATCTACCAGGAGACTATGGGGTTCATGGCACTTTCAATGTAGGGGATCTCAGTCCATACTATGGGGATTATGGGGATGAGGAGGCTACAGGCTTGAGGACAAGCCCAATTCAACCAGGGGAGGATGCAGCAGGAGCTGGGGCACAGGGCAGGGCAGAATTCAACACTAGGGACAAGGGGCAGGCCAAGGGGGATCAAGGGGTAAGCATTGGTAACCAAGGGGAGGTCTACATGGGTGTCCAAGGGTCAATCTGGGGGCAAGGGATGGGTAACAAAAGGGGAAGCTGCAAGCTGAGCAATGTTGGCCAGGACACGAGCCAGGACACGAGTCAAGACACGAGCCAAGCAAGCCAAAAACAAGCCCACCAACACCCAACCACAGAATCACAAAAACAGCCTACAACAGTCACTTGGGGAAGGCATAACTACTACCACACTTTGAACCACCAGCTCCCACCAAGCCCAGCTAAAACCTTACCCACCTAGGTCCAAAAAAGTCCTAGGGAACCAGTTCCAAAACACAACACAACTACCCTAAAAATCCAAATCAAAACAGCCTACCTAAAGCATAAAGCATAAAGCAGTTTTTCCATTTCTAGCTAAAAACTGAAAGACTATCTCCAAAAGTCTTTCCTTGTCTTCCCTACTATTAGAACTACTGCAGAAGAAGGTCAAGGAGCATTGCTGAGCCTCGTCCACAAGCTTCAAGCCAACACCAAGCAACAAACACAACCTGGAGCATGTCACTATCAAATGTCTGCATTTTGTCTGTTTTCTTTTGTATTGTCAGTCTGTATTTGTAGCCAGTATTTTGTTATCTTTCAGCAACTAATCGTGGCCCTTAGATGATCCTCTAGGGTTGTATTAGATCAAGCATTGAGGCCTATATAAGGACCCATGCTCTTTTGTACAAGGCAGTTGATTATTGAATGAAAAAAACTTGAGCATTATTCTCATTTCCAAAATCTTTCCAACTTGTGCTTTGCCTTAGTTGAAAGTCAGGCCTGATAACATCCTGTGCTAGGCTGTGGTTGTTGATCTAAGTCTGTGGCAAGTTAGATATCCCTGTGCATTGACTGTGGGGTGTTTGCTTGTTGTTTAGTTCAAGTCTGCTTACCTGTGCTTGGCTGTGGTAAGGAGTCTTAGCTAGTCTAGTTTGTTGTTTGATTCCCTGTGTTGAGCTGTGGGAGTTGAGTAACATCCATATCCAGTGCTAGATAGGAGTCTAGGGTCCAATTCCTAACACACCCCTATAATATCACTGCAGCTTTTCTGGCAAATGGATTGTTTATGATTCGTTTTGAGACGAGTGAACATCAAAAATTGGTTCTGGAGAGGGGGATCTTGCTGCTTGATGGAAAGCCTGTGATTCTGCGGCCTTGGGATGCTGATGTGAAAATGTCCAAAGTTCATGTTCAGCCTGTTCCTATATGGGTTAAACTGATGGGTCTTGACCTAAAATTCTGGGGCACGTCATGTCTTGAGAAGTTATCGTCCCTGATTGGAAGGTTTGTTAAAGTGGATGACCTTACCTTGAGTAGGAATTTAATGGGGTTTGCAAAAGTCCTAGTTGAGATAGAGGTTGATCAATCTTTTCCTGACAAAATAACGTTTGAGGATGAGAAGGGTAAGGAGGTGAATGTTCTGATTAAATATGACTGGGTTCCTATCACATGTAAAAGCTGTAAGGGTATGGGACATTCAACAAATGCTTGCAGAAAAGGGAAGGTCCCTGGATCTCCTAAAATCAATACAAATGCTCCCCCAAAACAAATCTGGAAGAAGAAGGAAAATCCCACCTTATTGGTGGATCCTACTCAATTTCCTGTTCTATCAAGAATACAACAGAGTATAATTGGTGAGCAGAGGCCTGTGCAGAAGGAAAAAGAGATTGAATTGACACGTGCCAATACACCTATGAGTATGAGCTATAGCTCTTTGTTTACTCTAGCTAGAATCATCACTAAAATGACTAGACATGAAACTAGAATTCCAGGTGGGCATGAAGAGGACTTTGTGGTGAAATTCAATAGTACTGTGGGTAAGTCTGCTGCTTTAGTAGATAAAGGAGGTGGAGAGGCAGGGCCTTCCTCTCCAAATGATTAGGATGGGAGTGTGGAATGTGAGGGGCCTGAACAATGTGGATAAACAAAGATATATTAAATGGTATCTGCATCAGAATGAAATAGATATGTTTGGGCTCCTTGAGACTAGGGTCAAACCTGGTTCTCTAAATAATGTAGCTAGTAATGTTTGCAATGGGTGGTCGTATGTTACAAACCATAGTTGTCATAGTGGTGGCAGGGTATAGGTACTATGGAAACCTCACATTCTTCAGGTGACTGTCCTTGGGATGACTGCCCAATATGTTCATCTTCAAGTGAACATGCAAGGAGATAATGGTTGTTTTCTTAGTACTTTTGTTTATGGTTTTAATAAACCCGAGGAAAGAGCTGACCTTTGGGAGGATATTATAGGTTGAATAATAATAATCCTTGGATTGTTTTGGGTGATTTTAACAATGTCAGATATGCTAGTGAGAAGATAGGATTACCTGTAAGGGATGGTGAGATTCTGTCTTTTCAGAGAGCTATCAGTCTGAGTGATCTGCATGATATGAAGACTCTTGGTGATTTTTTCACTTGGAATAACAAACAACCTAGTGGTACCAGGGTTTTTAGTAGAATAGACAGGGTTCTTATTAATGAGGTTTGGATGAGAGCTAATCCTTATCAGTATGCCTTTTATGGTCCTGAAGGGGATTTTGATCATTTTCCTTGCATCATAGAGGAAGGAGGTGTTAGTTCATCCATAATTAAACCTTTCAAGTTTTTATAATATGTGGTGCAAAGCTCCTGATTATAGGAGGATTGTTCAAGCTGGTTGGCAATTGGAGGTAACAGGGACTCCTATGTTCTGTGTGGTAGCAAAACTTAAAGCTCTTAAAACCAGACTTAAGAAGCTAAATAAAGACCTTTTTTCTGATGTTGAAAGAAATGCTGAAGTAGCCTATGAGTTGTTATTGCTGAGCCAAAGAAACCTGCAAGGAAACCCTACCTGTCCCAACCTTATGGATATTGAATACCAGACAAGGGCTAGTTACATGCTTCTCAAACAGGCTAAGGAGGATTTTTTGAGGCAAAATGCTAAGTGTAATTGGGCCAAGGGTGGAGATATAAACTCTGCTATGTTCCATAGAGCTATACAACAAAGAAGTATTCAGAATAAAGTTTTTAGGATTGCTGGCATTGATGGGATTACTTATAGCAAACCTGATGAGATTGTAAGTGCTTTTGAGATGTACTATAAGGAGCTCTTAGGTATGGCTGGTCAGACTAATGGGTTCTGTCATGGAGTTATGAGGTCTGGCCCAGGTGTGAAGACTGAGGACTGGCAAATGCTTTGTCAGGTCCCAAGTAATGATGAGATTAAGAGGTCTTTATTCTCCATACCTTGGGATAAAAGCCCAGGGCCTGATGGCTATAGCAGTTGCTTCTTCAGAACTAGTTGGGATATCATTTAGGAGGAGACTTGCAGAGCTATAAAGGATTTTTTTATCTCATGTAAAATTCTGAAACAAATTAATTGCACTAATCTTGTTTTGATTCCTAAGATTGACAATCCTGTTTCTGTTAAAGATTTTAGACCTATTGCTTGTTTTAATACTATCTACAATATTATAGCAAAGATCCTGTGTAATAGGCTTAGTTCTATCCTTCCTGAGATAGTCAACCCTGCACAGTCTGCTTTCATCAAAGGAAGGAGTATTATGGGCAATATTTTGATTAGCCAAGATCTCATCAGGCTTTATGCTCGTACTTCTGCTTCCCCTAGATGCCTAATCAAGGTGGATCTTAGGAAGGCTTATGACTTTATTGAGTGGGGTTTTGTGGAGCAGGTTCTAACCAGCCTAAATTTTCCTCCTCACTGTATAAAGATGCTTTTGCAGTGTATCTCCACTACTTCTTATTCTTTGGTGCTTAATGGTGTTCCTCAGTGTTTCTTCCCTGGTAAGAAAGGGCTCAGACAAGGAGACCCCCTCTCTCCTCTTATCTTTACTTTGTGCATGGAATACCTGAGCAGAATGCTGAATGTAGTAGGTCAGACTAAGGGTTTTAAGTTTCACCATTTGTGTAAGAGTTTAAGGTTGAACCATTTGCTCTTTGTTGATGATCTGTTAATCTTTTGCAAAGGAGAGTTGAAGTCCATTTTCATGATAATGGAAGGTTTTAGATACTTCTCTTCTGCCGCTGGTCTTCATATTAACAATGACAAATCTGATATCCTCTTGAATGGGGTTAAACCTGATATTGAGGTGTTAATCCTGGAGCATACTGGTTTCAAGAAGGGATCCTTACCTTTTAAATACTTAGGGGTCCCTATGTCACATAAGAGGCTTACAAAAGTGGAATGCAATATGCTGGTTGAGAAGATGATTGCTAGGATCAGAGGGTGGAATAAGAGGAAATTTTCCTACACAGGTAGATTAATACTTGTAAAATCTGTTTTAAGCACAATTCATAACTATTGGGCTCAAGTTTTTGTGTTACCTCTTGGAGTACTGGATAAGTTGAAGGCCTTATGCAGAAATTTCCTTTGGGAGGGTAAAGATACCTATTCAAAGGCCCCTCTAGTTGCTTGGAATTTTTTATGCAAGGGTAAAGACTATGGGGGTTTAGGCTTAGTTGATACAAGATTGTGGAACATTGCAGCTGTGGGAAAGTTGGTTTGGTGGATAGACTTGAAGAAAGATCATTTATGGATTAAATGGATTGATAAATTATATCTTAAAGGCAGAGATTGGCAAACCTATAACCCAACTACTTACAGTTCATGGTCTTGGAGGAAAATCTGTGAAGTGAAGAACATCTTGATACCTGCTTTGAATAATGGAGAATGGATGGATACTGCAAATCCTTATACTATCTCTAGTGGATACTCCTGGTTAAAGGATAATGATGATTCTAGAATAGATTGGTGCAGAATTGCTTGGAACAGGTTTGAGATCCCAAAGCATTGTTTTATCAGTTGGCTCCTTTGGCAGAGGAGGCTTCTTACTAGGGATAGATTACATAAAATGGGAATTGTAAATGACAGGTTGTGTTTACTACGTGGTGATCAGAATGAAGATCATAAGCATCTGTTTGAAGGCTGCACTTTCATTCAGAAATGGTATGATATGCTGGCTACTTGGATTCAGGTGAATGCACAGGTTTGTTTTCAGGCTGACAGACTATTAAGATTGAGGTACATGAAAGGTTTCCAGAGGAAGATTTGCTGGGCCTTGGTTACTGCTATGCATTATGGTATTTGGCAGGCTAGAAAGGTCTGTAGGAATGAGCATTTTGTCATACGTCTAGGGATGCTACTGAACCAGATTAGAATGGAGATGCGGTTGAGGCTTCTGAATGTGCAGTTTGGACATATTTCAAATAGAGATCTTAGTTGGTGTAGGGCTCTAGGTTTGATGTAACTGGTGTTATTTTCATGTATTACATGGCTTATATGAGAGGCTCATGGAACTTAATGATGTAATTGATTTTTGAATCTATAAATACTTACATTGTTACCAAAAAAAAAAAACTATAAATCGATTATGCATGCAACAACCAAAGCTCTGATACCACTTGTGGGTTTCTTGAACTCAATATTAGACATTTCTAATATCATCTTACTAATAGTTTACTCTTAAACTATTTAGACCTTATGCATGCATAACAAAAGATAAGGAAAGAACAATTTCTTACATTGATTATAAAGTAATATGGGCACAATATTTGAACTCCTTTCAAATATTGTTCTTGAGCTATGAATATGAGGATTGTAACACCCGGAAATGTACCCTATTTTTCTAATAGAAATATTTTACGAAATCGTGTCAGCGATTTTAAGTTTTAATTTATAATTTTAAGTTCCGAGTCGAATTTTGAATTTCCGAGTTCGTATTTGGAATTTCTGCGAGATTTCATGAAAAGGCCGTCTTAAGGCGAGTTTGACTTTTTGGTTGACTTTTCCTTACTTATACTCTAATTCCCTTAAACCTATTTCTTCATTCACACAAACACCAACAATTCTTCATCCTTAAGAAACCAAAAACCTAGCCTCCATAGCTTTTTCGATCTTAAAATCATCGTAGCTCATTCGTTACTTACTAGAATTCACGTAAGTTCGTCTTATTCTTCCCCTCTTAACCTTCCTCTATCCGTATTGGTAATAAAATTACCGTCTTTCTCGCTTTTTAAATTATCCGTCTTTCTCAAGGTGAATGATATTCATCTTTTATTATCTAATTGTAGTAGGTGGAGACTACTAGGAAGGTTTAGTAATCGATTAAAGACGCGTAAAGGTAACGGTGAAGGGTTACTCGGTATCATTTACGTGTTTTACATGATTTCCATGTTAGAATTCGTATTTAGAATACAATTAGAAAGCTTAGAAATTATGATTTTGATGATGATTGTTGTTAGTTGATGATTGTTGATGATGAATATTGATTGTTGATAGTTGATAGAAGTGAATTATGAAAATTGGAAATGATAGAAATAGTGTGGTTGTTCTCGGGTGACCCGTGCAATTTCACAGCACTGACCCTTTTTGGTAGAATGCTCATATCTCCTTCGTTACTTGCTTGTTTTGGGCTTGTGACCACTCGTTGGAACCGTAAGAGGATAAGCTATCACCTCGACTTGGAATTTCTGCATTACCATATCTAGAACTCTAGTTATGACAGTTTGAAGTGAACCCTTGTTTAAGTTAGTTTCCAAACTTGTTGTTTTGGAAAGTTATCTATGTTTCTTAGTTATTATGCTTCTTAAACTTGGTCTAATGCTTGGGTATCATGTATTGATTCATGTTTTGGATATATGATATGTTCATTCGCATGTATCACATGTTTTGTGACGGTTTTTGCTATGTCCCACTTTGAGTCGGTTTTTACAAATGAGTCGGTTTGAGCACTTTTTGGTCTGGTGCTTTGTATTCTCATTCCCTTGGCTACCTTCCCGTTCGTAAGGCTGGAATGTCGGAACGGAGAGGTATCCTACTGCTTAAATGCATGTGTTAGTGGGCATATGACGACGTTGTGGGGAGTTGAACGCGATGCGTTGATCGACCCGGCCGTCAAATGTTGTATACTTGCGAGGTGGTGTTATTTGCATGTAGCGTACCGCTTGTCATGAGGCTTGAGCTGTTTTTCCGCCTCTTTCGTGAATTGATCTAACGAATTTGGGGTACTCGGCATATATATTTTATAAGCCCGAGTCTTGGATGTGGAACGTCTTACCACATGTCGAATCGGAACACGTCTTATTCCGAGAGTCTGGCCAGGTTTAGACTAGGACCGTATTATTATCGTCGTCCTACCAGGAGGAAATTAGTCTACCTATACGAAATGTCATCGTATATGGGTTGAGGGAAATGTCATCTGTGAACGCCTTTTAATCATACTTGCCATGTACACGATGCTAGTGCTTTTCATTTACCGTGAGAGTTTGTCGTCTTTGGTGCGTTCTGAATTCGTGATTTCATGATATTGTTCATGGTCATTGCATGAATTGGACACCGTCATTGTCTTGGTTCGTGAATGAGATGATAATAGTTGGATTGGTCTAATCATCGCATGACTTGACTGGTTTGTCTGTCGAGTCCCAATCTTATCAATCTTATACCGCTAACGGTGAGATGTAAGCCCTAGTGAGCGTATTCGATTGCCTAAGAGTGTCTTCCCCGAGTCTTTGAATAACATGATGGCTTCGGATTTGATTTCCATGTGATCTGATAATTATATCTTGTATTGTCTATCTTTTCTTATCGTAACTCACATGTATATTTATATATGCATGCTCTACTTTTGTATTTCCTTATATGTACGTTAAAGGTGATATGGCTGGGAGAACCCGGAGTTACTCCCCACTGACTGTGGCGTTCATGTTTTTCATGAATGAACAGGTTGCTTGCATGGATTGACTTTTTGGATATGATATTTTGGGGTTCGGGTGTGAGCTAGCGGGCGTTGTCCCTGGAAGATTTACCTCTAGACGATTTTAGCTTATTTGCTAAACACTTGTTCTTTGTTAACATTTTGAGAGACTCCGTCTCTTTGTTATTTTCCGCACTTAGTTGTAATATTTTGACACTCCTCGTTTTATTTAACTTGCATGTATAAAAGTTTTTAAAAAACTACCTATTTCCGCAATATAATTCACATGCTTGTTTGTTTATTATTTCCGCATTCGCGAGGGTTGTCACATCGGGCCCGTGTACTTGAGATACCAGTATCCTTTCGAAAGATTGATGCAAGTGTACAAGGACTATACATCTAATCGGTATCGTCCAGAAGGTTGTATTGCTGAACGCGCTATATTAGACGAAACTCTTGAATATTGTTACGCTCGTCTCTCCCGTGAGGATTTAATTGGCGTTCCAAAGAATTGTCATAGTGACTGGATGACCGAAAAAGGTATTAGGGGCCGGGTTGAAAACATTGTGTCACGTGACATGTTGCATTTAGCACATACGTATGTGCTAAACAACAAAGATGAGGTGCAACCTTATATTCAATGACACAAAGATGAGCTCAAATACGATCACCCAAACAAAAGCGAGATGTGGATTGCAAACGAGCATAAGAAGACGTTTGGAGAGTGGTTTAGGAATATTGTCTTGGAGTATAAGAATTTGTATGGTGATGACATCTCTCCTAGGTTACTACGTCTTGGTTTAGGTCCAAATGCTAGGGCCACTTTTTTCAGCAGTTTTGCTATTAATGGATATACTTTTTACACCCGCGAGCAAGATGAATTGATCATAATGCAAAATAGTGGTGTGAGTTCTGAATTTGACGCAAAGCACTTTGCTACTTCAAAAGATAAAAAACCTATTTGGGGAAAATGCCTTTATTATGGTGTTATTCAAGAAATATTGGTATTAGATTACATTGATTTCACATTACCTCTGTTTCGATGTAACTGGGTTGATAACAACAACAATTGTGTTCGAAAGGATAAAATGAGATTTACTTTGGTCAATTTGGATAATGTTGGCAATAATAAGGATGATCCTTTCATAATGGCATCCCAAGCTAAACAAGTGTTCTATGTCACCGATCCTATGGATAAGAAGTGGTCTCTTGTACTATCTATAAGGAGTAGACGGGGTGCACCCGATAATGGTGGGGATAATGATCAGGATGTCGTATTTGAGGGAATGGATCACTCTACCACTGTATCTTATTTCGACGATCTTGACACTGATCATGATAACATTGAAAGCATCTTTATGCGTGATGATCATGGTGAAAGTATTTGGGTTAACGAAGAAACTATGTCGGGCAAGAAACGTCCCCGATCCTGAGGTGGTTTATAATGTGATGTATTAGCTTATATATTTGTTTTTTTTTAATTTAAATAAATATATATCTTTCTTTTAGTTTCTGTTATTTTTTTAAATAATTATCTTTCTGATTTTTTTTAAATAACTTAGGAACGGCATAGTTAATACAAACGTAATGCACTGATACTTTATTTTACCAAACAGATTTGCATTTAGGAACTTAGGAACTACTACTTATACAACCATAGCGAAAATCATACATACAAGACCACAGGCCCTCCCATCCCATTACACTGCTATTATGATAGGCGGATACAGACACACACACAATTTGACACTCAAAATCTAACATGGGACGTTGCTTGGAATTTTTAGGTGTAAATTGCTTGGAAAACAGCCACAACCTGGTTGTAGGCATCGACGATTTCTGAATTGGCCGACTGCTGACCATTAAAGATGGTCGGATACGGCACATGAAAATAGTCCACGGTATTCTTCAAAAGCTCGGCGTCCTCGTATGTGGCTACCAAGATGTATGGTTCGACTGTTGATCTATTCGGAGCAACCCAGTCGCTCTTACCATGGCCTCTGAGTTGAAACATATAGTTAAGCTTAAATGTTAATTCTGCATCTGCAAGTGATGTTCCAAACTGAATGAGTAGTATCCCTTTGAATCCCCAAGGAGCCCATTGTGCCTTAATTCTGCTGACCGAGTATCCCAGCTCAATAAGCTTGTTCAGTATGAGTTAATTAGGACACAATGATAAGTAATTTGATAGTTTTGGTTTGGTTTATTTGCATTGAGTATTCACTATGAGATAATTATGCGCTCTTTTCTGAATTTATAGCAAGTTCAAGATGTGTAGTCATTCAGTGTATTGTCTTTAGCTTTTGTTAGCTTTGGTCATTCAGTATACAGTCTCCATGTTTTGGTTTCTGCTGATTATTATTGCAGTATATAGTGCTTATGTTGTTGTTGTTTCTGTTGATACAGTTGTAATGCAATCTCTTTTTATATTAAAAAAAAAAAGTTAAGCAGCAACAACGGTTTTACTTAATATACCCGTTGTTATTACTTGTTTCATATGCAGTCAATGCAGTTATTGTGGTAATATGCACTTATGCAGTCAAAAAAAAATATTAAGAAATAACAACGGTTATTACTGAATACAACTGTTGTTATTACTTTCCACAACGGTTTTACTGAATACAACCGTTGTGATAGAGTAATGACAACCGTTATTAACAAATGAACCGTTGTCATTGTCTTTATTAGACTTTTCATATTGGCGCAAATAGGGTGAAAATATATAACAACGGTTATGTCTCAACCGTTGTCATTACTCTATCACAACGGTTGTATTCAGTAAAACCGTTGTGTAAAGTAATAACAACAGTTTTATTCAGTAATAACCGTTGTTATTTCTTAATATTTTTTTTGTAATTAAAAGAGATTGCATTACATTCCAAACCTGTGAATAAACAACAGCAGAACAACTGTAACAGCAGAAACAACAATAGCATAAGCAGAAACAAGAACATGCAACCAAAACATGGCCACTGTATACTGAATGACCAAAGCTAAATTTGGGAATCTTTAAGAATGACCAAAGCTAACAAGTTTGGACATGAATATAGGAAGTAACTGCATATTACCACATAACCTAGTCTAAGTCTCTCTATAAATACAGCCTCAAAACCCCTCCTTTAAATATTACATAACCCTAATTAATTACTCCAAAAATTAACATCATCAATGGCAGCTGTTAACCTTCCCAACGATGAGACGACCCTTACAAAATTGATTTTAGATGAGGAGGAGGCTCTTGCCGTACTTCCTGCTGATCATCACCCATTGATTAAAGCACCCATTGAACATCAAAGGGATTATTGGATTAAGAGGCTTGGAGCAGTCCGACTTGTCAACCAAGCGTCGTCATCATCATCGTCGTCTGGCTACCCTCGTCGGCCTGATACTCGCAGGTTGGATGTCGCAAGAGATATGTTGAGCTGTACCCGTCCTACCTTAGCTCCACATGAAAGACGTGTACTTGCATGCATTGAATCTGTTATTGCAAAATACGAGGTTAATGATCTGGAAGTCATCAGTATTATCATTGTTCCGGATTGTTGGTGGCAGTGGGAGAAAAGCTTTTTACTCTTAACCGGAATTGTTCCGGATTATTTAAAATCATTATTTATTTGATGTCGGATGAATGTAATGTACTGTAATATAAAATCTGGGTTATTCCTAATGAAATAATCAATGATAAAGAATGTTGTTTAAAGTGTTTGAATTGATATGATTAATTCCGTTGATGTTCAATCTTTTGATGTTTGATCAATACCGATAATAATTTGATATTACATAAAATAAAAAAGACCTTTCTTTATTGATAAAAAAGCACAATACAATACACCGAATTTAATCTGGTCAGTATCGGGTCATCAAGTTACATACTAGATAGAATTAAAATGCAAACATTAATAAGTTCATTACACACATCATACGACGCCACGCACACATAAACGGCGCCAAATTAAAACAACCATAGAACAATATCAATCGGCTCAGCCTCTACTATAGCATATATGCATCAATAACGGTCCCTTTTCATACTACTTTCCCTGTGTACTTGAACGAAGTCGACCCCATTATTTATGTTCGGAAACGGTGACGGTTATGCATGTGAGGTAGAGCGAGCCATCTATATATATAGCTAGATATGGCCCAGGCTGGTGGTCAGTGGTCTCAATCCAATTATTTCGCCCAAATCCAATCATTTCGCCGGCCCGTGATCTCAATCCAATCTTGTGTCTATATATACATCCAGTCAAACAACGACGTATCAATCTAAACAAGAAATCACTTTCATTTTGATCGAATTAAGTTGTATAATTATCGGGTCACTGATATTAAATCGGGTCGATCATATATATATCAGGTTACAGGAGGTCGACATCGATCGGGTTGGGTCTTTTCAGGTTCATGCATGCATCATATCATCGATCATATCGTATATCGATCAGGTCACTTATATAATGCAGCTCGGGTTGTGTATATATATATCGATAATCGGTTACAGGCCGTCATCGGGTCGGGTCGAGTCGGTTTTGCTCGGGTTCTGGTCGGGTTAGATCGACTTGCGCCAGCTAGCTCTGAACACGCACAGATATATATTAGAGCAAGTTACATACGTATACCTGGCAAAACCAACCCGACCCAAATTACCCGAATTGTAGAATCTGGATATGACCCGAAACCCGAAATAACCTGGCTCGACCCGAACTCGACCCGCGTGTTTGTTTAGAACGGTAACTCATTAGACCCAAATTAAAATAACCCAACCCGAAATCACCTGATCTGAAACCAACCCGTAACCACCCAACCCAAAAGCGATCGACCTGAAGTAGTGGATGGCCCGATCCGTAATCACCCAAACAGAGAATGACCCGATTTAAATGACCCAAAGTTACCCAATCTAGCTTAATAGTTATTTTGAAGTCACGCATACTAATATATATTATTATACTTTGTATTACATTAGTTTGATCTAAAAGTGATCCGACCCGAAAATGATACTTAATAATCACTCGGATAATAAATAAATATTTCTATCGAATTAAAATATATGAACGAAAGAGAAAAAATGAGCATTCTCGAAAGAACCCGACCCGCAGTTTTGGGATCAGATTCTGGTTAGTGATTATAACCAATACCTGAAACAGATCCGACCGGAAAATGACCCGACTCGAGAATCACCCGATCCAAAAACGGCCCGACTCGATATATAACCTCATCTGCTTGACCCGGAAATGATCGACGACCCGCCCAACATTCCTGAAATAGAATCGAAACCTGAAAGGACCCTCCCCGACCCAAACTAACCCGATAAAGTTAAAAACCCGAATCTATCCAGATCGGAATTTGACTCAAACCCGTTCCAATTGACCCGTTTGCCAGCTGGTGATATATATATATATATATATATATATATATATATATATATATATATATATATATATATAGAGTGAGCATCCGGTGAGTCCATATCTTTAGATGAGTCCGTCTTATAATTCTAGACCGTAGGATCTAATATGATCAACGCACCAAATTAATTCTAAGTTTGCACTAGACAAAAAGTGGTCATTTCAACTATTGAGCTTCCAGATCTCTTCCTTCTCTTTCTTACTCTTTTCTCTCTACTTTTTCTTCTGAAAATATTGTAGATTCACTTTGGGATTTCTATTAATTATGTACTATCGATCAAATAAATGTGAAACTCGCATCTGGACTCTAGATTTCGATTTTGCCAATCATAGATGTTTGAAGACGGTGATCGAATTCGTAATTTGTTCGAACTTCTATTAAATTCAGGTAATTTCGATTGAATCCAATCTGTTAATGTTTAAGTTTCATCATATTACTCCATATTTTTTTTATCGTAATAATTTGTTACTATTTACTCCGACTGTTTTACTTTGCAGGAGTTCAGGTTAATCATACATTCATACGGAGTACTTTTTAATTTGTCAACTAATTAACAACTTATTTTCTACTACATTTTATTTCCTTAGCCTTAGTTTTGTTTAATCAATTAGTTGATTAAACAGACAATTAGTTGATTAAACAGACGTAATTTATAAAATTTATAAAACTTGCAGCAAGTTCAAATCCACAATCAAACGAGTGTGGGATTGATTTGATTAAAAACTATGCCTATGACTATTAATGTTTGATTCGTTAACAAAAACAAAAAAACCATTATTATAGCTGAATGCATCAAGAAGGTCAAATAAATAAATTTGATAACTGTAGGATTATGTGTTGCTAATTTTATTACTTTTTAATGACAAAATGGACTTTCAGTTATTTATTTCTCAGTTAACATAATATTTACTACGATAGTACATTATTCCTTAACATAATATTTACTATGATAGTACATTATTACTGATCAAACTGAAGACGGATAGTGCCCCTTTTAGACTTTTACAATTTACCCTCCACTTGCATATTGTGAGAGGGGCACTATCCGTCTTCAGCTTGTGACGGATAGTGCCCGTCTTCAATGATAATTTGTGATGATAGTAACGTATACTCCCTCTGTCTCAATCATTTGTTTTTCTTATTTATTATTCATGATTAATATTTTAATCAAAGGCAAAAAAGATTTTATTGAGACGAAAGGAGCATTAATTATCACAGTTACACATATACGAGGTTTTATCATCACACATTTATCATGTGTCCTTTGATAACACATTTGTTTGTTACAGTAACAGGTATTAGTTGTTACTCTAACACATATTAGCTGTCATTGTAACACATATTTGTTTGTTATTATAACATATGTTAGCTTTAATTGTAACACTTTTTTGTTAATTGTAGCACATTTATCTATGTCACTTCGAGTTAATATAATTCTGAATGTAACACATAATCACTTGTCACCGTAATACACATTCTTGTGATTGTGACAGACATTTGTCTCATTTGTTTGTTACTTTAACACGTATTAGCTGTTACTTTAACAAGTATTAGCTTGTTACCGTAACACATATTAGTTGTAATTGTAACACATTAGTTGTAATTGTAACACATATTCGTTTGTTATTATAACATATGTTAGCTTTAATTGTAACACTTTTGTGTTGATTGTAGCACATTTATCTGTCACTTTGAGTTAATATAATTATGAATGTAACACATAATCATTTGTCGCCGTAATACACATTATTGTAATTGTGACAGGCATCTGTCTTATTTGTTTGTTACTGTAACACGTATTAGTTTTTACTGTCACACCAATTAGCTTGTTACGGTAACAGGTATTAGTTGTAATTGTAACACATTAGTTGTAATTGTAACACATATTTGTTTGTTACTATAACACTTTGTGTTCATTGTAACATATTTATCTATGTCACTTCGAGTTAATATGATTATCTATGTAACATATAATTATTTGTTACCGTAACACACACTACCGTCATTGTAACAAACATCTGTTTCATTAGCTGTTACGGTAACACGTATTAGCTGTTACTGTAACACGTAGTAGCTGTTACTGTAACACATATTAAGTGGAACTGTATCTCATTAGTTGTAATTGTTACACATATTCTTTTGTTACTATAACATATGTTAGCCGTAATTTTAACACTTTTGTGTTCATTGTAACACATTTAGCTATGTCACTTCGAGTTAATATGATTATCAAGGAGACACATAATCATTTGTTACCATAACACACATTACTGTCATTGTAACAGACATTATTTTCATTTGTTTGTTACTGTAACACGTATTAGCTGTTACTGTACCACGTATTAGCGGTTACTGTAACACGTATTAGCGGTTACTGTAACACGTATTAGTTGTTACTATAACACATATTTGTTTGTTATTGTAACACATATTAACTGTAATTGTATCACATTAGTTATAATTGTTACACATATTCGTTTGTTACTATAACATATGTTAGCCGTAATTCTAACACTTTTGTGTTCATTGTAACACATTTATCTATGTCACTTCGAGTTAATATGATTATCAATGCAACACATAATCATTTGTTACCGTAACACACATTACTGTCATTGTAACAGACAAAAGTTTCATTTGTCTGTTACCGTAACACATATTTGAAAATTTTGTAACACATATTCGTGATGATTATAAGACCTTTATCTATGGTCCTCTGAGTCCATAAGGCTATCATTGTAATTTGTAGCATGAGGTGTTATTTTGACACATAAATATTTGTTAGTGTAAGTCTGTAACACATGTGAGTTGTGTGGATTTCATTTCTAAAAGTAGTGGTTACTTCTATCAACGAATCAATATCCACCCACTTCTGGTCTGCTGAACTATAGTCTGGGTTTTCCCAACTCTTGTTGGACATGAGTCACTTTAACTTGAGCTTGCATAACAGTAGAAGTTGTAATGCTGACTCTGATTCGCTTGACATTGTAATTTTCCATTTGTTGTAGGGAGCATAAACGTACTATGAATCAACGATTTTGCTATGGAAAATTGGAGGGATTTGTGTGCAAGATTATATTTGGTACTCGATTAATTTCATAATCTAAGCAAATCTAATGGTAATTACAATGTTGTTATCTTGAACGTACGACTAATTTTCTCTGTCCCGGATCTTAATTGACATGTTTCCAGCTCGGTTACGCATTTTATATTGTTGGGTTGCTTAGTTTTTACGACACTTGTAATCGGTTTTTTTTTATTCCGACGTGTCACTTGTTTTGTAACATTATTGCCAGCCTATTCCTTGATTCTAAATGGAATGTGTTCCTTTTTTTCCTTGAATGAATTTGTTTTGGGAGTGATTATTAATTTTAGCTAAGATGATTTTTGAAGGCTATTAGCTCAAAAGGAAGAGCACTGTGCAGTTTTGTCCAAAGATGTGGGTTCGAATCCCACATAGCCTAAGTTTTAGTTATATATTAGGTAAGTAATGATTCTCCATAGTGTAAGGGCTTGCTTGGGATGAGAGTAATTATTACGGGAGTAATAAAGCTTGAATGAACTAAAAAATGGAGGGAAGTGATGGGGGTTCGAGATGGAAATGGGGAATTATAGTGTAAAAGTCTCTCCATTAAGGGAGTAATAGTTACCTACCTCTCCCCCCAAGTAATGCATTACCTCCATATGGAGGTAATAATTCATCTCTCACCTCCTCTTTCCACCCTCCACAAGACCACAACCATCACAAATCATCAATTTCTTCTTGTTTTAACTCTCATTACTCCATTAATAATTATTCCCATACCAAGCGAGCCATACATAAGTAGTAATCAGTTTTATACATATAATGACTAGTGTGACAATATAGGGTGGCTAGTGTTACTGCATAGAATTAAGTAGTCTTTCTCTGTAAAAACAAAAAAGAAAAACTAGTCTGACCAAATAATTGCCAATGCTAATCTATAGGATAAGTAATGTTGGAACATATATCACCTACAAATAATTATGCTATGTGGGACTTGAACCCACACCAATGTGAAGATCTTCACATCGCTCTACCATTGAGCTAATAGCATTTTTAAAATTTCATATTTCCATCGTACTTTAATGTGCCTAATACAATACATAAATTAAAGGTTGGAAAAAAAATTTCTATATGGTGTCTCCCCCTTAACATTTGAACTAGCTAATTGAGTAAAAAAACTTATGTATGGCTCATAGTAATGTCTTTATTAACTTTACATATTACAATTATATATAACTAGATAATTGAGTAAAAAAAACTCCTATTAAGTTTAAGTTACACACTTACATTCATGGCTCGAATACATGTGTGATGGAATTGCATAATACGCTACCGTTTAAGTTAATAGACGCCAAGAGCACTACAATGAATTAAACATCCTTGACTATAACGGTACAAAAAATTCGTTTCATTTGACATTGCGCTCTTCAACATCCTATTTCTATCATAAGCAAAGAATAAAACATTACTAAAAGTATTAATGGACAAATTTCTTTGTCGAAGGGACAATACCAACTTCAGTATCATCAATGAAGTTGTTGTTGTACTGCAATTTTTCTATCCCTTTCATGTTTCAACACTATGTTTTAGCATTGTAATTCACAATGTCTCCCACAGTCAAAATATGGAATTCTCGACAACTATCAAACATATTGCATATAATTGTACGACTCTTCTAATTAATTTGTTACTTCATATAGTTATTTTTTCAGCTATATCATAACACCGTGCTCTAATATTATAACACACCTCCACAAATGTCGTAACATTGTTAAACCATTATAGTTACACAATAAGCCAATTACATAATTATGATCAAAGATACACTGTTACCGTAACACAAACCGACGGCCATTTTCATAACACAAATATATCATTATTATTACAGAGGGACCGTCTTTTATCTTTCAATTTGTTTATATCTTGTTGCTGCAAAATTGTCCCAATTACATCAGGAATCACAAAAAGTGCAATATACAACAATTATTCACTTCTCGGCAACTAATTACCAAAATTCACAAGGATCGTGTAGCAAGATAGTATAGGAATGATTCCACAAATCATGCAAATTGACCTAAGAACCATCCGATTATGCATTTTAATACTAACAATTAACGAGAACAAAAATCCTGAATAGAATTGCAAAGAAAATGGCAAAATACCTAATTTTTGAGATATTAAGCGAAGAATCTTCACTAAGAGCATACATAACTGAATCGCATACGATGTCCACGACGCTTAAAGCTTGTTCTTATGATCCCTCCTATAGTTGAGCAAAAATAAT
>JAIUZE010046638.1:0-17815 GCA_022085475.1 Heliosperma pusillum
TATATTTAATGCGGTTGGCAGGTTCGTGATGCATACTTGGGTACATTGACGAGCTAGCGAGCGAAGTATTACCTTGGACCTATATTCGATTCTTAGGATTGTATATTATTATACACCCTTTTATTTCTGTATTTATACGGGAGATATGTCTCCCGTCTTGTATATTTCTTTTGTAGAATATTATTCCGTATTGTAATGACCCTTTTTATTTATGACACCCTTGGTTATGTATTTAAATTATTTTTTTTCTTTCCGCAAATTTGAGGGTGTCACACCAAGCCCTATGGAGGAGAACCGGATCCTACGGAACATTCAGAATGGTTTCGAGAAATGGAGAAACAATTGACTTGTATCAAGTACAAGAGGTGGACAAGGTGAGGATTGCCAAGCACTTCCTAGTAAAGGAGGCCAACAATTGGTGGTCTATCACTAGTCCAATGGCCATTCAAGAAGCCAACTTTTGAGAAATGGCAACAAAGGCTCAAGAAGTTCATTGACTTCAAGCAAGGCGAGTTGACTGTCCAAGAATTCACTAAAAAGTTCAACAAGTTAGCTCTTTTTGCTCCTAGGCTTATCAAAGATGATGAAAATCGATATTTCTATTACCGCAACAAATTGAGTGCCTTGATATAAAGCAAAGTGAGGAGGAACTCTGTGTCCTCTAGTGAGCTCTATGATGATGCCCTTTGGGCCTAGAACTCCATGAAGGCTAAAGAAGAGGACAAGACCAAGAATCCGACATCTTCTTTCACTCCGCGTCTCAATTTTATGGCAAGAGGCCATTCACTCCTTCTTCCTTTACCTCATTTCCTAATAAGAGGAGGTTCTTTGCCGGAGAGCAAGCCCCTTCTAATGCTAATGCCCAAGCTCTTGCTCAAGTGATTCTTCGAGCCAATGCCCCGACCAATGTCCAACCTCAAGGTCGCCTATGTAACTATTGTAAAAAGCCTTATCATCCCGGAGTTGCTTGCCACAACCGACCTTTGATTTTCTACTTTTGCAAGAAGCCCGGTCATCGCTTCAATGATTGCCCGGATAAGAAGCTCCTTATTTCTAAGCCCAATGGTTCTATCTTTGTCTTGATTCGTGCCGAAGCCGATGCTCATCCTGAGATTATCACTAGTATGTTCTCTATTTTATACAAACCATGTCTTGTTCTCTTTGATACCGGCGCTTCTATGTCCTTTGTGTCATCGACTTTTGTAGATAAGTTAACTCTTGAGTCGACTTCTAGTGAGGATACTTCCATATCCTTACCTTCCGGAGACATCATTATTTGTTCCCAAGTTTGCCCCGATGTTCCTATACTTATTGGTAAAACAATATTTCCATCTACCTTTCTTAGATTTCCTCTTGGAGAATTTAATGTAATTTTGGGTATGGATTGGTTAGCTAAGTATCATGCTAGGTTTGAGTGTAGGTATCAAAATATATTTTTAAGAGTCCTTTAGGAGTCCGTTTAACCTACAAGGGAATTTATTCCTGAGTGGGTGTGAAATTGATTTCGGCTTTCAAAGTGGTGAGTATGGTGAGTAAAGGTTACCAAGCCTATTTATGTGTGGTGACTTCCTCCCCTACCTCCTTGCCTAAAATTGATGATGTGCCCGTTGTGTGTGATTTTCCCGATGTATTCCCTGATGAGTTGCTCAGAATTCCTCCCGAGCGTGATGTGGAATTCTCTATTGACCTTGTACCCGGAACCAGTCCAATTGCCAACACCTCTTACCGAATGGCTCCCACCAAATTGAAGGAGTAGAAAAAGTGCAATGTAAATACTCAGAAAACACAACTTAATAACATGTACACAGCTTAAGAACTCACAACTAGATTGTTTCTATTCTAAGGCTGAAAATGCTAGAGAACTTATGAAAGATAGTACTTAGCCAAAGCACAAAGCCAATGGACTAAGGTTGAGAGTCTAACCTCAGCACACAGCAAGAGATTATACCCTCAAGTCCCAGCACTAAGCAAAGGACAATCCTCAAGCACACAGCCAACAGTTGAATAGAATCAAAGTTTCAATTTTGTAATTACTTCAAATCTGTCTTTCATTCATTAGGAATAAGCCTTATATAGGCAATGAGGTTACATCCTACTCGTTCATTACATCTAGGGCCATATTTGGCTTACAAAAGAAACAGAAATAACAGCTACATTGTTTAGAACTAAAGTAATAAAGTAGAAAAAGCAGTTCACATAAGACAATCTGACTTAATTGGTTTTTTTGGGTTGATCTGGTGAAGGAGTAGACTTTCAAGCTTGGTTTGTTCAAAATAGGAAGGTTTGATAGTGACATTTGAACTACTGCAAAAAGGCTGAATTTTGGACAGTTTGAGTTTGTCCCTAAGCTAACTTTTGTTGTGTGCATTTCCTGGAGAAGAATCCCTGGGAAACGTTGTAGAGGACCCTCCCTAGGACTAAGATTGATCACTGGTTAGGCTTGTTTGAGTGTGTAAGGCCCCCAAGGACCCTGTTTAGAAGGACTGTGACTGACTGGTTGTGGCTGAGGGTTGTTGCTGTTGTGTTGGGTTTGTTTTGTTGTTGGTTGGGTGTTGGTTTGGCTAAGGCTTGGGAAGTGGATGGCTAGGTTTTATTCTGGCTGGTGGGGTGTTGTTTTTCCTGGCCAGAGGTGGTGGTTACTTGGACTGAATAAAACATTGTCATAACTAGTCAGGGTGTTGGCTGTATTGTTGTTGTTGTCTTAAATGTTGTTGTCTTGAGCTTGTGTCTTGCCTTGATCATGTACTCCTGTTGCAACCTCCCTTTCTTGAAAAGGATTTGCCCTCAAATCTTCACCACCTTCATCATCTGATTCACCATGGTAGGGGCTCAGGTCCCCAACATTGAAGGTACCATGGACACCATAGCTTCCTGGTAGATCCACCTTATAAGCATTAGGACCCAGCTTCTCCAATATTTCAAATGGTCCATCAGCTCTTGGCATAAGCTTGTTTCTCCTCTTATCTGGAAATCTCTCTTTTCTGAAATGCAACCATACAAGATCCCCTGCTTTGAACTCCCTTGCTTTCTTAGGCCCTTTGGATCTAGCTTTGTACAACTCATTGGATTTCTCAATCTGTTTCTTGACTTGCTCATGAATCTGTATCATTTGTTCAGCTCTTTTCTTTGCATCATAGTTTGCTTTGCTTCCTTTGACTGGGCCAGGTCTGTAGGCATGAGAGGATTAGTACCATAAACTGTTTCAAAAGGACTCTTACCTGTGCTGCTAGAGGGGGCTCTGTTGAAGGCAAACTCAGCTTGTGCTAGCCTGAGATCACAATCTTTCAAGGATTTTGAAACAATACTCCTCAAGATCTTCCCTAAGGTCATGTTAGTGACTTCTGTCTGCCCATCAGTTTGAGGATGGTGAGAAGTACTAAACAGTAGCCTAGTCTTCAATAGCCTCCACAATGTCCTCCAAAAGTGACTCATAAACTTTGTGTCTCTATCTGAGACAATGCTCCTAGGTACACCATGTAACTTGACAACCTCCTTGAAGTATAGCTCAGCCACTCCCAAGGCATCTTCAGTCTTTTTACAAGCAATGAAATGTGCCATCTTACTGAACCTATCTACCACCGCCATGATGGAATCATTTCCCCTTTGAGTTCTTGGTAGTGCTACAATGAAATCCATGCTGAGATCTTCCCATGGCTTGTTTGGTACTGGGAGTGGTGTGTAAGGACCAGCCTGAAAATGTGCTTTGGCTAGCTGACAAGACCTGCACCTCTTTAGAGCATCTTGCACATCACTGAGCATCTTAGGCCAATAGAACTGATCTTGTAGTATATCATAGGTCTTCTGTACCCCAAAGTGACCAGCAAGGCCATTGGAGTGAACTTCTTTGACCAGCAGTCCCCTATAAGGTCCCTTAGGTACACATAGTAAGTTTCCATAGAATAGGTAGCCTTCCTGGGCTGTGTATTTGCTCCCTTTCTTAACTTTCCCTTCTTGATGCACCTCCAATTCATTTGTGAAATCTGGGTCTTCCTGATAGAGTTCTTTCATGAACTCAAATCCCAACACTCTTTGTTCCATGAATGTTAACATCATAGACCTCCTAGACAATGCATCAGCCACAATATTGTTCTTGCCCTCTATATACTTGCTGGAGAATGAGAAGGACTGCAAGAACTCTACCCATTTGGCATGCCCGGGATCGAGTTTATGCTGCCCATTGATGTATTTGAGGGCCTCATGATCAGAATGCAGCACAAATGGCTTAGGTTTTAAGCAATGTCCCCAATGATTCAATGCTCTCACAATAGCATAGAACTCCTTGTCATATGTGGAGTAGTTAAGCTTAGCCCCATTTAACTTCTCACTGAAGTATGCAACAGGCTTCTTCTCTTGTGTTAGCACAACTTCTATGCCAAGGCCACTGGCATCACACTCTACCTCAAAGAGTTTGTTAAAATCTGGTAGAACCAATATTGGAGATTTACACAATAGGTCCTTGATCAGGTTGAAGGACTTCTCAGCTTTATCACTCCACTTGAACTCTCCCTTCTTCATGCACTCAGTAATAGGGGGCCATGATTGAGCTAAACCCCTGTATGAATCTTCTGTAGAAAGAGGCTAACCCATGAAAACTTCTAACATCAGTAACAGTTTGAGGAAGGGGTCATTCCTTGATTGCTTGAACTTTCTCAGGATCAACTGCTACTCCTTTCTTAGAAATGATGAACCTCAGGAAATAAACCTCAGGCTGCATGAAGGTGCACTTCTCTAGTTTGCCATACAATTTGTTCTTTCTTAGAATCTCAAACAATAATCTCAAATTCTGCAAATGTTCTCCCTTAGTTGAACTGTAAACAAGGATGTCATCAAAGTAAACCACCACACATTTGCCCAAATAGGGTCTCAGGACCTTTGTCATCAATATCATAAAAGTACTAGGGGCATTAGACAATCCAAAAGGCATTACCAACCACTCATAGAGTCCATGTTTTGTTTTGAAAGCTCTTTTCCACTCATCTCCTGCTCTTATCCTTACTTGGTGGTAGTCCTGCCTTAGGTCAATATTTGTGAACACTTGAGCCCCACTCAACTCATCCAGAATATCATTAAGTCTAGGTATGGGGAACCTATACTTAATGGTAATGTTGTTGATGGCTCTACTGTCAATGCACATACGCCAGGTCCCATCCTTCTTTGGTACAAGCAAAGCTGGCATATCACAAGGGCTGAGGGACTCCCTGACATAACCCTTGTTTAACAGCTCACCTACTTGAAGATGGAGCTCCTGTGTAGCCTTAGGATCACTCATGTAAGCTGGATTGTTGGGTAGGATAGCTCCAGGTACTAGGTCAATGTGGTGTTCTATTCCCCTCAGTGGTGGCAGTCCACTAGGGAGCTTAGTAGGAAAGACATCACCATAAGCTTCTAGAACAGGCTTGACCTATTCAGGGATATCAACCATGCTTATCCCAATCTCCTTGGCAAGCAGTATGTACACAGGTTGTAACTCACTTAGCTCTTGTACTATTTCTGACTCACTTATCAACATGACTTCCTTGGAAGCCTCACTCACGGGGGTTGGGTTGATCTTTAAAGCAGGTGGTAAAGGTGCCAGGATGATTTTCTTCTTCCCATACTTAAAAGTGTAGGTGTTGTCCCTCCCATAGTGAATGGCATCCCTATCAAACTCCCATGGCCTTCCCAGCAAGAGGTGACAAGCATCCATAGGTAGAACATCACACAAACTTTCATCAACATACCCTTTACCAATTGAGAAAGGTATAATACACTGCTTATCCACCTTAATCTCAGCTCCTTTGTTCAACCATCTGAGTTTGTAAGGTAGGGGGTGGTCCTTGGTGGGTAGGGCTAGTTTGTCTATCAGGGTTTTGGAGGCCACATTAGTGCAACTTCCACCATCAATAATGAGATTGTAGACCCTACCCTTGATAGTACATCTGGTCCTAAAGATCTGGTGTCTCTGGTCCTCTTCTAAGGGCTGAGGTTGAGCATGCATAACCCTCCATGTTACCAAACTTAACCCAGCATCAGGCTCTATCAATTCCTCACTAGCCTCTATCTCAGGCTCTTCCATTTCATCATCACAGACCAACACCTCATCCTCTCCCCAATGAATTACTTCTAAGGTGCTCAGAGCTCTTTTAGATGGGCATTCTCTAGCAAAATGTCCATATCCTTGACATTGAAAACACTTTTTGAGAGGGGTAGTTTTTCTTTGCCTGCTTCAACAGCCTTGCCTTTATCAGGGTTGAAAGGAGTCTTAGTAGGAACCACAGGTTCTCCTATCTTGACTCCTAAAAAGGGTTTGAAGGTAGGGGTTCTAGCAGGTGTCTTAGAGGCACTGGCTTTTCCTTTCCCCAACTTTTCTACCCTTAAAGACAAGTTGACAGCTTCCTCAAAGGAGTATATATTTTGTAGCCTGACTTTACTAGCTATCCTCTCATCCAAACCTTCTAAGAACCTTGCTATCTTTTGCTCAGATTTCTCAACAACCTCACATTATAGTGTGAGTTGTTCAAAGTCCCTTAGATAAGACTCTACAGGTCTTTGGTCTTGTTTCAGGTGAGTGAGCTTAATGAACATGTCCTGAGTGTAGTCCCTAGAGACAAACTTAGCCCTCATTTTCTTTTTCAGTTTGAGCCATGACTTAACAGGTTCTTTTCCTTCCCTAACCCTCAAGGTTTTCATATTTTCATACCACAGTGAGGCATAACCTTTTAGTTTCATGATAGCAACCTTAAAAGCCTTTCTATCAGTGTATCCTTTAAACTCAAAGACTCTTTCTACAGACCTCAACCAATCTAGGAAATCATCAGGGTTCATGCTACCTAGAAAGTCAGGGATTTCTACCTTTATGTCTTTGCCTTGGTGTCTGAGAAGACTTTGATCTGAGCCATCTGAGTCTGACATTTCAAATTGATCTACAGGTTGCCTCGTCCTTCCTCCACCGTGTGGGAAAGGTGCTCCTCTTCCTCGACCTCTGCCTCCTCTTGTGTCATTGTTCTGTTGGCCCTCAAGAAGTTCATTGACAGATCTGGAGACTTCCATCACAGTTCTGACAAGACCTTGAACTGTGGTTTCAAGACCTGTAATTCTCTCTTCACTCATGGTTGATTTTGTGTTTTTAATGTAGTTAGGTAAATGAACTCACAAACCTAAGCTCTGATAACCAATTGCAATGTAAATACTCAAAAAACACAACTTAATAACATGTACAAAGCTTAAGAACTCACAACTAGATTGTTTCTATTCTAAGGCTGAAAATGCTAGAGAACTTATGACAGATAGTACTTAGCCAAAGCACAAAGCCAATGGACTAAGGTTGAGAGTCTAACCTCAGCACACAGCAAGAGATTATACCCTCAAGTCCCAGCACTAAGCAAAGGACAATCCTCAAGCACACGGCCAAGAGTTAAATAGAAACAGAGTTTCAATTTTGTGTTTACTTCAAATCTGTCTTTCATTCATTAGGAATAAGCCTTATATAGGCAATGAGGTTACATCCTACTCGTTCATTACATCTAGGGCCATAGTTGGCTTACAAAAGAAACAGAAATAACAGCTATGTTGTTCAGAACTAAAGTAATAAAGTAGAAAAAGTAGTTCACATAAGACAATCTGACTTAATTGGTTTGTTTGGGTTGATCTGGTGAAGGAGTGGACTTTCAGGCTTGGTTATTGAGCCAGACTGGAGTATGATGAGTGCCAAAGGGTTTGCTAAAAGATCCTCGAGCTGGTTTGTTTAAAATAGGAAGGTTTGATAGTGACATTTGAACTACTGCAAAAAGGCTGAATTCTGGACAGTTTGAGTTTGTCCCTAAGCTAACTTTTGTTGTGTGCATTTCCTGGAGAAGAATCCCTGGGAAAAGTTGTAGAGGACCCTTCCTAGGACTAAGATTGATCACTGGTTAGGCTTGTTTGAGTGTGTAAGGCCCCCAAGGACCCTGTTTAGAAGGACTGTGACTGACTGGTTATGGCTGAGGGTTGTTGCTGTTGTGTTGGGTTTGTTTTGTTGTTGGTTGAGTGTTGTTTTGGCTAAGGCCTGGGAAGTGGATGGCTAGGTTTTGTTCTGGCTGGTGGGGTGTTGTTTTTGGTGGCCTGAGGTGGTGGTTACTTGGACTGAATAAAACATTGTCATAACTAGTCATGGTGTTGGTTGTATTGTTGTTGTTGTCTTGAATAATGTTGTTGTCTTGAGCTTGTGTCTTGCCTTGATCATGTAATCCTGTTGCAGAAAGAAACTTGATGAGATGATTGAAAAAGGATTTATATGCCCGAGTTCCTCACCTTGGGGTGCTCCCGTGCTCTTTGTGAAGAAGAAAGACGGTTCTATGAGGCTTTACATTGACTAACGGGAGTTGAACCGAGTTACAATCAAGAACAAGTATTCTTTGCCAAGAATTGAAGACTTGTTTGATCAACTTAAGGGTACTTCTACTTTCTCCAAGATTCATTTGAGATCCGGTTACCATCAAATCCCCGTCCGTGATTCCGACATCCCTAAGACCGCTTTTACTACAAGATATGGTCACTTTGAATTCAAGGTGATGCCATTTGGGTTAACGAATGCTCCCGCTATCTTCTTGGACCAAATGAACCGTACCTTTAATGAGTAATTTTATAAGTGTGTGGTGGTGTTTATTGATAACATCTTGATCTTTTATAAGTCCGAAGATGACCATGCTAATCATCTTTGTACCATTTTGGGAGTTCTCCGACGATAAAAAGGGTTTTCTAGGTTTTACAAGTGTGAGTTTTGGTTTCCTAAAGTGTCTTTTCTTGGGCATGTGATCTCTAAAGAGGGTTTTATGGTAGACCCTTCGAAAATTGAAGCCGTGTTTGAATGGAAGAGTCATATCTATGTTGGTGAGATCCGAACCTTTCTTGGTCTAGCCGGTTACTACCACCGTTTTGTTAAATACTTTTCTAAGCTCGCAAGACCGATGAGTTATATCTTGCAGAAAGAAACCAAATTTGTATGGAGTGAAGCTTGTGAAGCCGCGTTCCAAGACTTAAAGAAAAGGTTGACTACCGCTCCGGTGTTGACTTTGCATGAAGATGGTGTGTTCTTTGACGTGTTTTGTTGCTTATGCTTCACGACAGTTGAGAGTTCACGAGGTGAACTACCGTACTCACGACCTTGAGTTAGTCGCCGTTGTTCATGCATTGAAGATTTGGAGACATTATCTCATTGGTGTCCATTGTCGTATCTACACCGATCACAAGAGTTTGAAGTACATATTTACACAAAATGAGTTGAATATGAGACAAAGGAGATGGTTAAAATTGGTGAACGATTTTGACTTTGAGGTTCTCTATCATAAAGGGAAGGCTAATGTGGTTGCCGATGTTCTTAGTAGGAAGTCTACTCATTTTTTGAGTGCCATTCGAGCATTGGTCGTTGACCTTTGTGCCGAATTCCGAAGATTGAAGCTTTAATTTGTAGAGCATGGGTTTGACTACCTAGGTGCTATGGTTGCTGAGCCCGTTCTTCATCGTTAAATCCTAGAGAATAAAATGGATAACGCTAATTACAAATCTATTCAAGCAAACCTACTTGAAGGTAAAGCTAAAGATTTCAAGATTGAGGACAATGGAGTCCTTCGTTTTCGTGGCCGAATGTTTATTCCCAATGCCTTTGATCGTAGGAAAAGAATCCTTGATGATGCTCATCTATCCCCTTATTCAATTTATCCCGGAGGCGACAATATGTACAAAAAGACTTGAAGCTACAATTTGGGTGGCCAAATTTGAAAGGTGATGTTGTGTCGTATGTGGGAAGGTGTCTCACATGCCAACAAGTGAAGATAGAGCACAAAAGGCCCGGTGGTTTATTACAACCTTTGGATGTTCCTTTATGGAAATGGGAGTCCATCTCCATGGACTTTTTTAATGGCGTTGCCTAGAACTGTGAGTAGTAAGGATGTCGTTTCGGTAACTGTGGATAGGTTGACCAAGTGTTCTAGGTTCAATTTTATTAACGAGACTAGGAACATGGATTGACTAGCCAAAGCTTATGCTGATGAGATTGTTCGCTACCATGGTGTTCTCAAGGACATTATTTCCGACCGAGATCCAAGGTTTTGTTCGATATTTTGAAAGGCTTTGCAAGAAGCCTTGGGTAGCAAGTTGTTGATGAGTACCGCTTTCCACGCCGCTACCAATGGCCAAACCGAGAGGACTATTCAAACCCTTGAAGACCTTTTAAGAGCTTGTGCCCTTGACTTTTACGCTAGTTAGGAGAAGAGCCTACCATTGGTGGAATTCTCCTACAGCAATTGTTATCATGCATTCATCAAGAGGGCGCCCTATAAAGCCCTTTATGGAAGGAAGTGTCGTAGTCCTATTTGTTGTGACCAATTGAGTGATGTCCGAGATTTGGTTCCCCACAACCTTGTAGAGACGATCGACCATGTAAAGATCATCCGTGAGGGGATGAAAGCCGCTCAAGATCGCCAAAAGTCCTATGTCGATACTCGAAGGAGACCCTTAGAGTTTGATGTTGGTGATAATTGTTTCTTGAAAGTGTCCCCCATGAAGGGTGAAAAGGTTTGGTGTGAAGGGTAAGTTGAGTCCAAAGTACATTGGACCCTTTGAAATTGTGAATAAAATTGGTGTCGTGGCCTACAAGTTGGACTTGCCTGCAAATCTAGGCAAAGTTCATGATGTGTTCCATGTCTCCCAGTTGAGGAAGTACATAAGTGATCCGAGTCATGTTTTACAAACCGAAGTTCCCGAGCTCGAGCCAAATCTTTCTTTTGAAGAGAAGCCGATCCGTATCTTGGATCAGAAAGAGAAGAAGTCGAGAAGAAAAGTGGTGCCCCTAGTGAAAGTTCTATGGAAGTGTGGTATGGTTGAGGAAGAGACTTAGGAGACGGAAGCCTCTATGCGCGACAAGTACCCAAGTTCTTTTACTTAAGGTATCACTCCTTTTGTTCAAGTTTCGAGGATGAAACTTTTTATAAGGTGGTGATAGGCTATTTTACGGTGTCGTTAATTCCGCAAATTAGCTAAGTCAAATAACAATTTATAAAACCAAATCTAGACTCAAACCAACCTAAATAAAAGGGTAGTAAGGGTAAGAAAAGGGTCGAACCCAAGGGAAAGCGGTATTAGCTAAAATAATCTAATCTAGACTCTTGCAAAATATCAATTGGAAAAACTAATGACTCTAATCACAAATTAAGACACTAATTACTAAATAAGATACTAATCAAAACAAAGACTTAAATTAATTACAAACTATGATATAATTCACAATGGAGAACATGTAGGAAAACATAAATGGAGAATGTTTTTCATGAGAATTGATTATCAAGTCTAAAATTACCAACAACAACTAAATACTCAAAGATTCAAATATGGAGAAATAACTTACTGCAATTATCCCAAGTTCCTCACAATTAACAAAATAAAGACCCCTCCTTTCCTTTCTTTCTCTAATTATCTATTACAAGTTTCTAATAATTAGCCACCATGAATTAAACCACCCATGAATGACCCAATGCAACTCAACCAATACTTATTAAAACATAAGCATGAATAAAGATGCAAGCTTTAAGCACAAAACCATAGAAACATGCTAGAATCATGCAATAAAACTAAACCATGTCCTAAATACACAATAACCCAAATTCCACTCAAAAGATTCCAACATTTAAACCAAAGTTACAATCTTTCAAGGTTGCTTCAACAAATACCAAGACAAATTAACCAAATTCATCAAGACAAAGCAATAAATCAAACAAACAATTGCTAGGATAGTTAGTCTCAACAACAATTCATTCAACAATGGAATTCAAACATAAGAAAATGGAATTAAATAGAGGAGAAAGGATTAAAAAGGTCTTACAATGCTAAAAGGAAGAACTTGTTCAAATTACACTAAGCAAAGAAAAGATTAGCTACCCATAGTCTTCATATTACAACCCATTTCTAAATAAAACCAAATTACAAGAGCAAAAGTTGAAGAACAAAGTAGAGAATTTCTAAGGAAAATATGATGTTGAATGTTGTATGCTTCCACCCTTCTCTCTCTTCAGTTTTCTTCTTATATACCCTTGGTCCGCAAACCTAGGGGCCTTGAAAGGTGGGCTTCCAAAAGACAAGACGAGAAAATGAAGAAATCCCGTGCTGAGAAAGGACGCAGGCTGCGTCCTACGATGCAGGCTGCGTCGTGATGACGCAGGCTGCGTCGAGCACTGCCCGTTTTTCCCTTGCTTTCCTTCTTGACTTTCGTTGACCCATGGACTTTTGGCCCCCGCCTTGACTTCCATTGACCCATTGGGTTTGGTCTTCATGCCTTGGTGATTCATTGCTAGCCCACTCCAATTTCTGGGTTTTTGGGTCTCGGGTTTCGGGTTTGACTTTCATTGACTTTTGGGTTTTGAATCTCAAAATTGACTTAAAATACTAAATACTAGCATTATTACAAAAACAAAAATTAACATAAAACAAAGCTAATGACCCGTAAAAAGTAAAACTAAAGACTCTAAAAATTACTACTAGACACGACAATATTTGACGTTGTCAAACACCCCTACACTTGGACTTTTACTCGTCCCGGGTAAAACTCGAGATTAGCACAAATGACACGAGCCCAACAAAGTGTGTGTGGAGGCATTGACCTCTCTTCCCTCACTACACCCTTCTTATACTCTCTCTTAAACAATCCACCCATGACAAAAACAAAATAAAAAGACTCAATTCTTGTGACACTCTTCTCTCACTCCCCCTCCTTATATCATCCCTCAAGACTAAGACACGACATGCCACCTACTCCGACTCAAATCAACTCCTCCCTCCTTTATAGCTCCCAATAAAGTAGTATGACCATCTTTTCCTTATCCCAAGGCATAGCGAGATGGTCTTTTTCAGCAACCTCCATACAAATCCACTCCTTATACCACCCCTTATTACTCCACTAATGCAAATCATGGTTACTTGGTTGGCCCCAAACTTCAAAATTTGCACAACCAAGCAACCATCAAAATAAATCCACCAATTTGAAACCAAGTTTTGTGACTCAAAAACAAAAATAAAAGGAGTCCTAAGCTAGCCTCCTTCCAATTTCCTCCTTATCACTCCCTTCTTATACCTCCAAAATCCTCATCATAGGAAGAATTATGCTCAAATTGTTTTTTTCATTTTTTTTTTCTTTTTTTTCTTGAAAATCCCTCATTTTGCCTAAGGTGCCCTTTCGGGTTTTCACCTTAGCTTTTTCTTTCCTCTCATTGGTGGCTCGCAACTCGATTCTTCATTTTGCCCGGAATGCCCTTTCGGGTTTTCATTCCGTCCTCGGCCACCTTCCCAAATCTTGCCTAGGTGCCCACCCTAGTGGGTTTTCACCTAGCCGGGATTTTCAATTTTTTTCTTTTCTTTTTCTCTCTTCTTTTTCTTTTTTTCTTTTTTTCTTTTTCATAAAAATAAAGACAAATAAAATACAATGCATCAAAAACAAACTAACTATGTACAATCTTCTCCCCCACACTTAGAATACACAATGTCCTCATTGTAGGAGAGACGAAAAATGTTACCTCATCAATTGTCGAAACGAGAAGACCCCGAGGCACCTCCTCGGTTTCTCCTCCTCTCCCTTTCTTCTCTAATCCGTCTTCTTCTCTCCATGCCTTCATCAAGGGTCTCTTGGGTGTAAGGAAAAGGGTAGCCCGGGTTTTGTTGCATTGACATACCAAAAAGGGAGCTAGCCAAGCCATATACATCTTCTTGGGCCACCGCATCTTCATAGGAGTCTTGAAGATAGTTGTGGTGGCGCTCATTTTGAGCTTGAAAATGGCTCGTAGCTTGCTCTCTCCAAGCATTTTGGGTTGCCCACATTTCATTTTGTTCCCGCCACCTTTTATCTTGTTGCTCTCTCCAAAGGCGGGCTTCCTCTTGCCCGTCTAGCATCCTCCTCCATTCCTCACTTTGAGCCCTCTCGGCCTCCGCTCTCAATCTCTCCCTCTCCTCCACAACATTGTGCCAATCATCCAAAGTCTCAAGCCTACCTCCTTGTAGTTGTTGCCAAGTGTTTGAGGCATCCACCCTCCCACTAATATGCTTCAAAACGTCGTTGGTGCTAGCAAAATAGTTAGCCATTTTTTGTTGCCATGGCTCCACGGGTATGCTAGAACGACCCTCCGCATCAAACATGGGGGTGTCGGTATCTTGGTGGCTTTGGAATGGTGATTGGAAATGGAATGGTGGTGGTTGTTGTTGTTGTTGTTGTTCAAAATTTGTGGTTTGGGAAGGTCCTTGCTCAATTGCAAGGATCTCGATCTCCTCTCTCAAATGCTCACTTCCCTCACCACCCTCTCTCCTTACCCTTCTTCTTTGCCTCAAAGGCACTTCCTCTACCTCCTCCTCCTCTTCACTACTTACCCCCAAACTTTCCTCCCTAGGACACATAAAATCCCATGCCGCGGGTCCTCTAGGTAAAGGGTTGTTTTGAGGTCTAGGCAACTTCATGTAACTTAGCCCGTCACTTCCCAACCAAAACCCTTTCAAGGGTTGCTCTTTGCTAGTCTTAAACATATGAACTTCTTCTAGCCCAAGTCGGTTGTATCTCGTCAACCCCCTACAAATGTTCACCGCTTGATCATTACCAATGCCCCCCTCATAATGCCTTACCAAGAAAGAAATCACCCCCCCCCCACAATGGATGCTTGCCCTAGCAGATTTTTGCCTATGTTTGATGCAAGCCCTCAAAAACAAATCGGCCCAATCCGGGATCCCTACCCCCTCCGGAAGCATAGTCCACAAACATAGCCGGATATTCTCCGGCACTTTGGTGGGTTCTCCCGCGGAGTTGAAAATGGTGGTAAGGAATCTTGTGATTAGGCGGAGTACGGGGTGGGTGATGGCTGAAAGTTTGGCATCTTTAGATGGGCCGTGGTCATTGGCAATGTTATCCCACATCAAATGCATTTTGTCCTTGGGGCACCTAATGTCTTCGGGTTGCTTGGTGATTTTCAGGATTTGACGGATTTCGGAAGTTGGGGCATTATGCCAAGTTTGGTTCAAACGGAATCAGTAGGCTTTCTCCTCACCTTCGGGCACATCCAACTCCAACAAGGTTGCTAGAAACTCGTATGCGAAACTCCTATAGGTGTAATCCCAGGAGTTCGGCTCGAGATAAGCCTCTAGCCCTACTTTAGCTAGCATGTCCCTTGTCAAGTTGAACATGCTTAAGGCATGGAGGGTGTTTGGGCAAAAGATTTTGGTGGCTACAAGAGGGTGAGTGGTTATCTTATCCCAAATTTTCTTATATTGAGCTGGCAACCTTTCATAGCCCATGAACACCGCTTCCACCTCGGTGTCGGGCTCACTCACCGCGGCCCTCTTATTTTTCCCTTTGCCAAACAATTTGGAGATCTTTGGTGCCATTTCTGCAAAATTCAACAAACAACACACTACAACAACAACAAGCAATCACTCGAAAGATTTTTCGCTCAAGCAATTCAACAAACACTTGGTGTGCAACAATTTCTACACCTCAAGAAGCTAGTGTTTGTTGAATTTCTTTACCTCACTCAGAAAACTTTGTCCAATCCTAACTACACAATCAATCAAGGTAAAGGGGGAACTCAACCTAAGACTAATTCTAGCCTAATTCGAGCAAAAACTTGAAAAACAATGAAAAAGTTGAGTATGAAGTTATACCTCTGCTTTTCCACAAGATTCAAGCTCCTTGATGATTAGAATAGGTAGGGAATCCGACAAACAACCTTAAAAACCCAGCAAAAGACCCGAAAAAACGATTTTGAGGAAAAAAATCTAGGTTTTCAAAACGGATTTTCTGAGATTTTGAGTGATTGAGATTGATTTTGGGGTTATTGAAGGTAGAATAATGATTAGGAAGAAGAATTGGATTGATTTTGGTGAAAGTTTTGGAAGATTTGAGTGAGAAAGATGGATTTTTGAGGGATTGGGGTTGGGTTTGGTGTGTTTGTCGTGAAAAAGAAAGAAGAAGATGGCGTTTTTGTTTTATGAAGAACACGGGCAAAAGGAGAACAAAATACTGAAATCTGCTTTCGACGCAGGCTGCGTCGTGACGACGCAGGCTGCGTCCTACGACGCAGGCTGCGTCCTACGACGCAGGCTGCGTCCTACGACGCAGGCTGCGTCCTACGACGCAGGCTGCGTCCTTCACTGCCGGATCACCTTGCCTTTTGCACTTAGCCAAAATTTGGCTAAGTGTTCCAAACACCTCCCAACTTGCATTTTCACTCCAATGGTCCATAATAACCTCCAATATCCAAATTCCATCGATTCCCGAACTTTTTATCCGTGGCACGCATCCCGAGGCGTCCGAAAACTTGCAAAAACTTCACAAAACCGTTAGTAACTTCAAAAAAATTTTGTTTGATGCAATGTCTAACTAATCGAAAACAAATTAAATGCTAAGAATTAACAAAGAAACTTTAAAGAAATATTCACAAGGATAGAGTATGTACACGGTTTGCCGTTTATTTAGAGTCGATGGCTCGACTTAGCTATTTCAAGCTTTTCAACTTTAATAAACGGGGTCTTCAAGCAAGACCTCTTCTTCCCCCTCCCGGGCACATCCTTGGAAGTAATGTTTGAGACGGTGGCCATTCACTTTGAGGAGCTTTCCATCCCCGGGCCCCTCCACTTCAATAGCTCCATGGGTAAACACTTTCTTGACGGTGTAAGGTCCAAACCATCTTGACCTCAACTTGCCCGGAAAGAGCTTAAACCGGTTTTGGAACACAAGAACTTTATCACCCTCCTTGAAAACTCGACGGTTTATTATTCCATCATGCCATCTCCTTGTTTTCTCCTTGTAGATGGAAGAGTTCTCATAAGCATCTTGGCGAATTTCTTCAAGTTCTTGTAATTGAAGCTTTCGGTGCATACCGCTCTCATCTTGGTTTTGGTTGAAAGATTTGATAGCCCAATAGGCTTTGTGCTCAACCTCCACGGGGAGGTGGCAAGCCTTGCCATAGATGAGACGGAATGGTGACATGCCAATGGGGGTTTTGAAAGCGGTCCTATATGCCCACAATGCATCAACTAGCCTCTTACTCCAATCCTTTCTATCCGGATTCACCGTCTTTTCAAGTATTCCTTTAATTTCACGGTTTGAGAGTTCGGCTTGCCCGTTTGTTTGTGGGTGGTAGGCCGTGGAAATTTTATGACTCACCCCATACCTCTTGAGAAGGCCTCCAATCACCTTGTTGCAAAAATGGGTCCCCCTATCACTAATGATAGCCCTTGGAAAGCCAAACCGGGAGAATATGTTCTCTTGAATGAAAATGGCTACTACCTTGGCATCATCGGTGCGGGTAGGAATGGCTTCAACCCATTTTGATACATAATCCACCGCCAAGAGGATGTATAAATAACCACCGGAATTAGGGAAGGGGCCCATAAAATCAATTCCCCACACATCAAAGATCTCACAATATAGAAGGGGTTGTTGTGGCATCTCATTTCTTTTTGTCAAATTCCCCACCCTTTGACATCGGTCACAAGTCTTTACAAATTTGTGGGCATCTTTAAAAAGGCTTGGCCAAAAGAAACCGCATTCAAGCACTTTTCTAGCGGTTCTTTGTGGCCCAAAATGTCCTCCACAAGCATAGTCATGACAATGATGTAAGATGGAAGGGATCTCACTCTCAGGCACACATCTTCTCACAAGTTGATCTTGGCAAAACTTCCACAAGTAAGGATCATCCCATGTATAGTACTTTGCATCGGATTTTACTTTGCTCTTTTGATGAGAAGAGAAATGGCTTGGAAGCCGCTTTGTCACCAAATAGTTGACCATGGTAGCATATCATGGCTCCTCCACTTGTATAGCATAAAGTGA
>JAIUZE010046639.1:0-19360 GCA_022085475.1 Heliosperma pusillum
CCGACAAACAACCTTAAAAACCCAGCAAAAGACCCGAAAAAACGATTTTGAGGAAAAAAATCTAGGTTTTCAAAACGGATTTTCTGAGATTTTGAGTGATTGAGATTGATTTTGGGGTTATTGAAGGTAGAATAATGATTAGGAAGAAGAATTGGATTGATTTTGGTGAAAGTTTTGGAAGATTTGAGTGAGAAAGATGGATTTTTGAGGGATTGGGGTTGGGTTTGGTGTGTTTGTCGTGAAAAAGAAAGAAGAAGATGGCGTTTTTGTTTTATGAAGAACACGGGCAAAAGGAGAACAAAATACTGAAATCTGCTTTCGACGCAGGCTGCGTCGTGACGACGCAGGCTGCGTCCTACGACGCAGGCTGCGTCCTACGACGCAGGCTGCGTCCTACGACGCAGGCTGCGTCCTACGACGCAGGCTGCGTCCTTCACTGCCGGATCACCTTGCCTTTTGCACTTAGCCAAAATTTGGCTAAGTGTTCCAAACACCTCCCAACTTGCATTTTCACTCCAATGGTCCATAATAACCTCCAATATCCAAATTCCATCGATTCCCGAACTTTTTATCCGTGGCACGCATCCCGAGGCGTCCGAAAACTTGCAAAAACTTCACAAAACCGTTAGTAACTTCAAAAAAATTTTGTTTGATGCAATGTCTAACTAATCGAAAACAAATTAAATGCTAAGAATTAACAAAGAAACTTTAAAGAAATATTCACAAGGATAGAGTATGTACACGGTTTGCCGTTTATTTAGAGTCGATGGCTCGACTTAGCTATTTCAAGCTTTTCAACTTTAATAAACGGGGTCTTCAAGCAAGACCTCTTCTTCCCCCTCCCGGGCACATCCTTGGAAGTAATGTTTGAGACGGTGGCCATTCACTTTGAGGAGCTTTCCATCCCCGGGCCCCTCCACTTCAATAGCTCCATGGGTAAACACTTTCTTGACGGTGTAAGGTCCAAACCATCTTGACCTCAACTTGCCCGGAAAGAGCTTAAACCGGTTTTGGAACACAAGAACTTTATCACCCTCCTTGAAAGCTCGACGGTTTATTATTCCATCATGCCATCTCCTTGTTTTCTCCTTGTAGATGGAAGAGTTCTCATAAGCATCTTGGCGAATTTCTTCAAGTTCTTGTAATTGAAGCTTTCGGTGCATACCGCTCTCACCTTGGTTTAAGTTGAAAGATTTGATAGCCCAATAGGCTTTGTGCTCAACCTCCACGGGGAGGTGGCAAGCCTTGCCATAGATGAGACGGAATGGGGACATGCCAATGGGGGTTTTAAAAGCGGTCCTATATGCCCACAACGCATCAACTAGCCTCTTGCTCCAATCCTTTCTATCCGGATTAACCGTCTTTTCAAGTATTCCTTTAATTTCACGGTTTGAGCGTTCGGCTTGCCCGTTTTATTGTGGGTGATAGGCCGTGGAAATTTTATGACTCACCCCATACCTCTTGAGAAGGCCTCCAATCACCTTGTTGCAAAAATGGGTCCCCCTATCACTAATGATAGCCCTTGGAAAGCCAAACCGGGAGAATATGTTCTCTTGAATGACAATGGCTACTACCTTGGCATCATCGGTGCGGGTAGGAATGGCTTCAACCCATTTTGATACATAATCCACCGCCAAGAGGATGTATAAATAACCACCGGAATTAGGGAAGGGGCCCATAAAATCAATTCCCCACACATCAAAGATCTCACAATATAGAAGGGGTTGTTGTGGCATCTCATTTCTTTTTGTCAAATTCCCCACCCTTTGACATCGGTCACAAGTCTTTACAAATTTGTGGGCATCTTTAAAAAGGCTTGGCCAAAAGAAACCGCATTCAAGCACTTTTCTAGCAGTTCTTTGTGGCCCAAAATGTCCTCCACAAGCATAGTCATGACAATGATGTAAGATGGAAGGAATTTCACTCTCGGGCACACATCTTCTCACAAGTTGATCTTGGCAAAATTTCCACAAGTAAGGATCATCCCAAGTATAGTACTTGGCATCGGACTTGACCTTGCTCTTTTGATGAGAAGCGAAATGGCTTGGAAGCCGCTTTGTCACCAAATAGTTGACCATGGTAGCATACCATGGCTCTTCCAATTGTATAGCATAAAGTGACTCATGAGGGAGACCTCCTTCAACCTCCTCAAGAGGGCATGATGGTCTTCCTTCATGGTTAAGCCGGCTCAAATGATCCGCCACCACATTCTTCACCCCTTTCTTGTCTTTTATTTCCACATCAAATTCACTTAGGAGAAGGATCCACCTCAACAACCTTGGCTTAGCATCTTTCTTTGCCACAAGGTATCTAATGGCGGCATGATCGGTGTAGATGATCACCTTGTGCCCAAGAGGTAAGATCGGAATTTTTCTAGAGCATAAATCACACAAGGAACTCCTTCTCCGTCGTGGAATAGTTCTTTTGAGCATCATTCAAGAGGGTAGAAGCATATTGGATCACATGGGGTCCCTTGTCACTCTTTTGACCCAAAAACACTCCCAATGCATAGTCACTTGCATCGGTCATGATTTCAAATGGAAGATCCCATCGTGGTGCTTGAATAATTGGTGCGGTGACCAATCTCTCCTTCAAGTCATCGAATGCTTTCCTACATGAGTCATCAAAAACAAATTCCGCTTCTTTGTGCAAAAGCTTACATAAGGGGTTAGCAACCTTGGAAAAATCCTTAATAAATCTCCGGTAGAAACCGGCATGTCCGAGAAAAGACCTAATGTCTCGGGTGTTAGAGGGATAAGGTAAAGTTTTTATGATGTCAACCTTAGCCTTATCCACCTCAACCCCCCTTTTCGACACTACATGTCCTAAAACGATGCCACTAGTCACCATGAAATGACATTTTTCGGAGTTTAAAATGAGATGAGACTCTTGGCATCTCTCTAAGACAAGAGCAAGGTGTTTTAGACATGCATCATAGGAGTCCCCATGGACGGTGAAATCGTCCATGAATACTTCTATGATTCGTTCTACATAGTCGGAGAAAAGACTCAACATGCACCGTTGAAAAGTTCCCGGTGCATTACACAAACCAAAGGGCATACGACGATAAGCAAATGTACCAAATGGGCATGTGAATGTGGTCTTGACTTGGTCCTCGAGTGCGATTGGGATTTGAAAATACCCCGAGTACCCGTCAAGGAAACAATAGAAAGCTTTTCCCGCTAGTCTTTCCAACATTTGATCAATAAATGGGAGCGGGAAATGGTCTTTCAATGTAACCGCATTCAAGCGGCGGCAGTCAATACACACTCTCCAACCGGTTTGTGGTCGGGTGGAGACCAAATCTCCTTGTGCATTCTTGACTACCGTCACTCCTCCCTTTTTGGGTACGACTTGAGTTGGGCTAACCCAACGAGAGTCGGAAATAGGGAAAATGATACCCATTTGCAATAGCTTATTTACCTCTTCTTGCACTACCTCCGCCATGGGTGGATTGAGCCTCCTTTGGGGTTGTCGGACCGGTTTGGCATCCACTTCAAGTCGTATCTTGTGCATGCAAGTCACCGGGCTTATCCCTTTCAGGTCCGCTATGCTCCACCCAAATGTTTCCTTATGCTTTTCAAGTAGTGATACCAATTTGTCTTCTTGGTCCTCGGTGAGTGTGCTTGAAATGATAAGTGGTAGGGTGTTCTTGTCCCCTAGAAAGATGTACTTCAAATGGCTTGGGAGGGTCTTCAACTCGACCTTCGGGGGTTGGATTATGGAAGGGAGGGGCTTGTTGAGTGGAATACTCAAAGCAAACAACTCGGATAGGTTCGCCAGTGCAGGACGCAGGCTGCGTTCAGTGACGCAGGCTGCGTCCAGTGACGCAGGCTGCGTCGTGCGACGCAGGCTGGGTCCTACGACGCAGGCTGCGTTGAGCACTGCCTTGCCCTGTTTTCAGCATCTTTATGACGTTGAGCTCCTCATATGTTTCTATGGGTTCTTCCCTCTCCAAGTCTTCAAGACATGCCTGCACATCAACGGCCAACAACAAACGCAAACCTTCCTCTTCCATGGGGTTAGTTAAAGCTACCTCGAGTGGGTCTCTATCACAAAGTTTATACATTTGATTCACTAATGGGTCAAAGATATCCAAGAAGAAACAAGATTGATGGTCACTCGGGTGCCTCATGGAGTCATATATATTGTAAGTTAATCTTTTTCCTTCAAATTCCATAGTCAAGCACCCGTTTGAAACATCGATCTTGGTATTTGAAGTTTTCATAAACGGCCTACCAAGAAGGAGAGGGGTGGCACTAGAGCTAGATTCCATATCTAAGACGTAGAAATCCGCCGGGAAGACAAGATTATCGACTTCCACTAGCACATCCTCTACCATGCCCTTGGGGTAAACACTAGACCTATCGGCAAGTTGAATGACTACCCCGGTCTTAGACAAAGGTCCTAAGCCTAGGGTCTCATAAATAGATAGAGGCATGACGTTTATAGAAGCCCCAAGGTCTAGCATGGCACGTTTAAAACTTTTCCCCCCAATAGTGCAAGGAATAGTGAACATGCCCGGGTCTCCACATTTCTTGGGTAAATTTTGTTTGAAAATGGCCGACACATGTTCACTCACCCTAACCTTATGGGTTCCCTTCTTTGGATTTCTCCTAGGTGTACAAAGTTCTTTCAAGAACTTTGCATACCTAGGGACACTATTCAACAAGTTAAGAAGAGGAATGTTTACCTCACATTTTCGGAAGGTCTCATATAAGTCTTTCTCTTTGGCATATTTCCTTGTGCTTATCAAAGCACTAGGAAATGGGACTTCCGGTATGTACTACTCCACTTCATCATCTTCAATAGTGTCCTTGCCCTTCCTTGAAATGTCTCCCTTGGGGTCCTTGCTTGTGGATGCCCCTTTTTCATTCTTCGATATCTCTTCTTGACCAACCACCAATTCTCCTTGGTCTTCAATCTCCAAAGTTTCCATCTCAAGATTCTTCATCTTTTCCTTTCCTTTTCCAAGGGGGTTTACTTCCAACTCTTTGCCTCCCCTCAAGGTCATGGCACTAGCATTTTCCCTAGGTGGGGGAATGGTTTGAGATGGGAATCTTGTGGAGCTTGAGGCTTGGGATTTTGACAAATTTGAGGCCATTTGGGATAGTTGGGTTTCCAAGTTGTTCACCCTAAGGTTGTTAGCCTCCCTATCCTTCCTTGCTTCCTCTCTATCCCTCCTTGCCTCCTCCCTATCTTTCTCTTGATTGGCAAGGAGTGTTTGCAAGATGTCACTCAAATTCCCTTGAGAAGAAGAACTCCCTTGATTTGGACCTTGGTTTGGTTGTCTTTGGGATTGAGAATTACTTGGAAAATTTGAGTTGTTGGGTCTTGGGTTGTTGAAATTTCTTTGGGGATTTTGGTTGAAATTAGAGTTTCGATTTTGGGTTGGATTTTGGGCTCTCAAGTGATTGAATTGGCCATTTTCAAAACTCTTTGACTTGTCTCCTCCCCACCCCAAAAGATCACGATTTCCCACTTGGTTATACATTCCTCCACCACTTGGGTTTCTAGCATTGTAATTCCCATACCCCATGGCATTGACACTCTCCATGGTGGCTCCTTGCTCAATCATGATGTAACATGTATTTGTAGCATGGTCACCTCCACAATATGAACATTCAAGTTGTTCGGGGTGTTGAGAAAATGAGCTACTTTTGTTGACAACCAAGTTGGACACCATGCTTTTGAGTTCACCCATCTCTTTCATGATTTTGTGATTTTGAGAGGCATAAGGATCTTCCATGGAAGATACATTTCTAGAGCTTCCTCCCCTTTCATTCTTCCTCCCGTAGCTTCTTGTGTTCATAGCCAACTTCTCAATAATGTTGTTGGCCTCGGCCACATTAAGTGTATCAATGCCACCTCCGGTGGCGGCTATAATCATCCGTTGGTCGTTTTGGCATAATCCTTCATTGAAGGCCGTCAATAGATCGTCCCCCGACATCCCATGATAAGGGCACCTTGCCACGAGGCTTTTAAAGCGTTCCCAATAGTCATAGAGAGTTTCCCCCATGTCTTGCTCAATAGTAGTGATGAGCATCTTTGAGTGGTTGTGCCTAGAATCCGGGTAGTATTTCTCAAGAAATTTCTTCTTCAAACCCACCCAAGTAGTAACGGAATGGGCCGGAAGAAAAAATAACCATTCCTTAGCGGCATCTTGTAAAGAGAACGGAAATGCCCTAAGCTTAAATTGGTCTTCGGTCACTCCTTGGGGGATGGCCCCTTGGCAAATCATGTGGAATTCGGCCAAGTGCCTATTTGGGTCATTTCCCACCATTCCGTGGAATCTAGGCAAGTTATGGACAAAGAACCCCTTTAGCTCGATGTTTACATCCCCCATGGGAGGGTATGCGATACATAGCGGTTGCTCTTCGTAGTTTCTTTCCCGGATCTCACCAATCGTCCTATTATCTTCCATTTCGGGTGGGTAGATGATGTTCAAGGGTGGTGGTCTCCTAGGAGGTGACTGAAACACTTGCTCTTGTTGTTCTTGAAAAATATTGTTCCCTAACTCCTCAACACTAGGCTCCCTCCCAAAGGGTCTCCTATAGAGGGGATTCGAAAACAACCAATTGGAAATGCTACTTGAGGAGGGATCAATGTCTTGGTCACCAAGTCCTTCTTGTGACCTAGGCATAAACTTTTAAAAACAACTCCACAACACAATTAGTAACTTCAAACCCAAGTAACCTACAAACAATACAAAAAGAAATATTTGAAAAATAATCTAAACAAAGTATGACACTAACAAGAGTTTCAACTTGATATTTAGCTATATTGCCTTCCCCGGCAACGGCGCCAAATTTGATAGGCTATTTTACGGTGTCGTTAATTCCGCAAATTAGATAAGTCAAATAACAATTTATAAAACCAAATCTAGACTCAAACCAACCTAAATAAAAGGGTAGTAAGGGTAAGAAAATGATCGAACCCAAGGGAAAGCGGTATTAGCTAAAATAATCTAATCTAGACTCTTGCAAAATATCAATTGGCAAAACTAATGACTCTACTCACAAATTAAGACACTAATTACTAATTAAGATACTAATCAAAACAAAGACTTAAATTAATTACAAACTATGATATTCACAATGGAGAACATGTAGGAAAACATAAATGGAGAAAGTTTTTTATGAGAATTGATTATCAAGTCTAACATTACCAACAACAACTAAATACTCAAAGATTCAAATATGGAGAAATAACTTAGTGCAATTATCCCAAGTTCCTCACAATTAACAAAATAAAGACCCCTCCTTTCCTATCTTTCTCTATTTATCTATTACAAGTTTCTAAGAATTAGCCACCATGAATTAAACCACCCATGAATGACCCAATGCAACTCAACCAATACTTATTAAAACATAAGCATGAATAAAGATGCAAGCTTTAAGCACAAAACCATAGAAACATGCTAGAATCATGCAATAAAACATTAAACCATGTCCTAAATACACAATAACCCAAATTCCAGTCAAAAGATTCCAACTTTTAAACCAAAGTTACAATCTTTCAAGGTTGCTTCAACAAATACCAAGACAAATTAACCAAATTCATCAAGACAAAGCAATAAATCAAACAAACAATTGCTAGGATGGTTAGTCTCAACAACAATTCATTCAACAATGGAATTCAAACATAAGAAAATGAAATTAAATAGAGGAGAAAGGATTAAAAAGGTCTTACAATGCTAAAAGGAAGAACTTGTTCAAATTACACTAAGCAAAGAAAAGATTTGCTACCCATAGTCTTCATATTACAACCCATTTCTAAATAAAACCAAATTACAAGAGCCAAAGTTGAAGAACAAAGTAGAGAATTTCTAAGGAAAATATGATGTTGAATGTTGTATGCTTCCTCCCTTCTCTCTCTTCATTTTTCTTCTTATATACCCTTGGTTCGCAAACCTAGGGGCCTTGAAAGGTGGGCTTCCAAAAGACAATACGAGAAAATGAAGAAATCCCGTGCTGAGAAAGGACGCAGGCTGCGTCCTACGACGCAGGTTGCGTCGTGATGACGCAGGCTGCGTCGAGCACTGCCCGTTTTTCCCTTGCTTTCCTTCTTAACTTTCGTTGACCCATGGACTTTTGGCCCCCACCTTGACTTCCATTGACCCATTGGGTTTGGTCTTCATGCCTTGGTGCTTCATTGCTAGCCCACTCCAATTTCCGGGTTTTTGGGTCTCGGGTTTCGGGTTTGAATTTCATTGACTTTTGGGTTTTGACTCTCAAAATTGACTTAAAATACTAAATACTAGGATTATTACAAAAACAAAAATTAACATAAAACAAAGCTAATGACCCGTAAAAAGTAAAACGAAAGACTCTAAAAATTATTACTAGACACGACAATATTTGACGTTGTCAGGTGGGGTGATTGTATCATCTGCAATTTTAGTAATTATATTTTAATAATATCTTATTATTATTATCTAGTCTTAAATTTAGTCTTATATTAGAATTTTAATGGTTGGGTTAAATCCGAGTCTAGTCCGTCATTTCCAAGCCCATAATCAGGTTCTATTCGGAAATTCAAGTGGGTATAGTCCCACAAAGTGAAGGTTGGGCCTTCTATTTCCCTTAATCCACCAAAACTAAACTCACCATCTCCCTTCACCTTTCATTTTTCAGCAAACATATCACCTTCATCTTTCCCACTAAAAACCTAGACCTCCATTTTCACCCATAAAGCTTTCAAACTCAAAACCACCATAACTTCCTTTTCTCTTACCCTTTTTCTTAATTCTTGTTTCATTCTTCTCCTTTTCACTTTCTCTTTATTTTAAGGTAAGAAAGTTTCTTGCTTGTAGATTTTCATTTTTCCATCTTTTCCTTAAAGCTTGAGTTTATCTCAAGGTTGAATTTTCTTGTAGGAGGAGACCTTCAACACCCGGAGATGGATTATTTTCTGATTGAAGAGAAACTTGAAGAGTGAAGAGCTAGCAAAGGTAACGTAGACGAGTTACTCGATGTCACGTCTTATGTATTTCTATGTGTTTAGTGTAGTTTTCATATGAAAGATGATTTCTTGATGCTATACTAGTGTGAAATTGTGACTACAACATGTTTACTACTTGGAAGTCATCTCATATGTCTTAACTTGTGGAAATTGGTAGTGTTGATGTTGAACCTCTCTTACTATTGCTTAAACGTGTGTTTAATATCTCACATGATAGTCTTATGATGTTTTAATGTTGTATGTATTTATTTAATGTTCATATGTTGCACTAAACGAAGTTTTATGGTGAATTATGTGAATAAGAGCAAATGGCTTAAGGTTGAGTTTGTTGTGTTGATTTAAAGGATGATTTTAATGTCTTTGATCCTTGTTCGTTGCTTGTTTGTGGCATGAACTCCTATGTTGAGTTTGGAGTTTGAAGATTCATCTTCAAACTCAATGAAAGGGATGAAGATTCATGTTCATGGTTTCTGGGTAGCCGACGAGCGAAATTTCGCCCGGTACAAAAGTTGTCTGAAATGGCCTAAAACTGGTCTGGGAGCCGGCTGGTAAAATATCACCCGGGCGGGTGAAGTTTCCATCACCGACCCCTTTTCGTAAAATGGTCATACCTCCTTTGTTACTTGGTTGTTTGGGCCGTGTGATCTACATTTAGAACCGTAAGACGATTAGCTATCACCTACACTTGAAATTTCTGCATTTTCATGTCTAGAACTCTAGTTATGACCGTTTGAAGTGGACTCTTGTTGTAGACGAATTCCAAATATGTTGTTTTGAGATGGGATCTATGTTTCTTATTCATTATACTTATTAAACTTTGTCAAATGCTTATGTATCACGTATTGACTCATGTTTATCATTTTTACATTTATAATATGCCTTTCTCACATGTTTAGTGACGATTTTAATTATGTTCCCCACTTGGGTCGGTCTAGTCTTGAGTAATGGATCAAGTCTTATTGGATGTTTTAAGCTCTCATTTCCCAGGTACACGTCCATGCTCGTTAGACTTGATGTCGGATTAAAGGGGGAGTAACCTTGATGCTTTTATACATTTGTTTAGTGGGGATATGACGATGTTGTTGGGAGGCGGACGCAAGGCGTTGGTCGACCCACCCGTCAAATGTTGTATTTTTGCGAGGTGGTAAAATTGCATGTAGCGTACTTTCTTTTTTATTCTTGACCTCGGTCACGTGCGTGTTTAGCCGGAGAATGATGCTTGTACACTTTCCACCTCTTTCGTGCGGGTTTAGCCGAATATGGGGTACTTCCTTCCATGTGGGTTTAGCCAGAGGGTTGAGTCTTTGATGCGAGGGTTTATCGCATGTCAAATCAGGACGATTTATCCCTAGAGTCTGGCCAGGTTTAGAATAGGACTTCCTTATTTTGGTCGTCCTACCGGAATATTAGAGTCTTGAGTATACGACACATTTATCTTATACGGTTCAGGGAAACGTTAATCCCGTCGACTAGTTCGTTTTGTCTTGCAAATTACAGATGCTAGTGCGTGTCATTTACTGTGAGAGTTTGTTAGCTTATATGTTTGATAATAAGTTGGCTGGTGTACTTAGATTACCATATATTTATGATTGGTTTGATTGTCGAGTCTCTATCCTTCTCAAGCATATGTCGCTAATGGTGAGATGTAACCCCTTAGTGTACTATATGGTTGCCAAGGGGAGTCTTCCCCGAGTCTTGTACAACATGACGATGATGAATGATGATTCCTATACTCCTGTAATGCTACTATTGTAATGCTATTCTTATATTGAGTATGATATATATGTTTACATGATCAAACATGCTTTTATGTCTCCTTATGTGCTTTTGATGTGATATGGCTGGGAGAACCCCGAGTTTCTCCACAGCGACTATGGCATTCATGTTTAATGAATGAACAAGTATAAGTCGCTACTAAATGGCGTGAGACTAGTGTGAGATAGTGAGCGTCGTTCCACGATGTTTTACTTTTAGCCGTTTAGACTCTTACATTTTTGGGATTATTGTATAATTTTGGGATTATCATCCCCCTTGTAGTTGCTTGTCAACTCTATTCGACTCAACTACTTTTACTTGTATACTTTTATGCTTTTGCGAGGGTTGTCACAAAATAGGTCACAAACCCATAACGTGCCCCCACGGGGACTACTTGGGCTGAGTGCCGCCGTGCACCAATTACCCTCGGGTGGGGTTGGCCACGATTTTTTTATTGTGTTTTTAGAGTTTTTCAATGGAAGCATTTCTCAGATGCAGCACATTTTTTACTGTGTTTAATTTTTTTTATTGATGGTTAGTGCTGGTAGCAATGATGATGACGACTGATTATTAAAAGAGGTGATATTAGAAAAAGTTAAGGTTGGGTTTATATGGACTAAGGAAGGTTTATTGATGTTTTTAAATGTGACCACATCAGTAGGTAGCCGGTTATCTTGGGCATTGTAAGAAAAATGAGGGCGTAATTTAGATTTATCTGAATTAAAGTATAGTGAAGATTAATATGAGAAAGGGAGACTTAGTTTGGATTATAACTTAAAGTAACCCTTATTATTATTAACTTCATTTTAATTAGTACTTCTATGTCACAATATTTTCATGTAGTGGGTTATTGAAATGTAATGGAGAAATAAAGTTGATTAAGTCTAGTCCTCTTATCCATGAGTCATTAAAAATTGAATTATTTGAAAATATTAATGGACTTGTTAAACAGATTATTATACTAGTTTCATAAAGCTTTTTCAATTATATTTTGCTTTTTGGGTTGATTTAAAAATTCACTCTTATCATTCCTCTATTACTATCCACTTTCTATTTTTTTTTTAATTTATGAAAAATGTAGTAATCTATACCCCTTAACTATAAGAGAAGATTGACAATATTATTGTTTTTATTTAAGTTGGGTTGAAACGAAAGAAATAAACAGAATGGGGTTAGTTTAAAGGTTATTGCCCAATATAGATCTACGCAGAATATGATGTTAAGAAACCGGCGTAAAACCCTCAAATTTCCTTTATGTTTTAAAAGCTTTCGTTTGAAAAGATAAGAATTTGGAGATCTCGCAATTAAACCAAATTCAGGTAATAATATCTATTTAGCTTAAACGAAAATTAAAATATGAGTTTATAGCTTAGATAATCAAATCAAATATTACTAAAATAAAGTGCGGAAGCAAAAAATTCAAAGCCCATTGTTTTTAGGTTTCGAGTTCAAACAAATGATATTATCATTTCTCACTGAGCAGGCGCTCCCCGTATTTCCCCGTGATCACATGCATGAGATACCTGTATGATGATTCGCTTTAGCAAATTTGTGATTGCTGAAATTCTATGATAATGACAAAAACAAAAGGAGGGTCAACTTATATAGTTAAGTAAGTTAAAAATTTTAAGTTAAAAAAAGCATTTGGCAAAATAATTAAACTTTAAATAAAATAACAACAATTAAAAAAATATAATACATTCATTTTAATTGAATTCGAATCCAACTTTTTTGAAACTTATTGATCAGGTCTGTCGCAAGCCCGATACAAAGATAAATTACCCAGACTAGGCTAATAACAAATTAATGTAATTAGGGAAGTAGGGGTCGATCCTCAGGGAGATGGTGTTTCCTATAGATTGTGAATCGTCTCACAATTGAATTTTATCTAATGATTTTCTGGGTATTGGAATTTGTGGTGTCTCAACTAACGAAAGGCATAAATAAAAACAAAATAAAAACAAACTAGAAATGAAAACAATAAAGCAATTGATAAATTAACAATAATGAGAAGCATCTAGGGAGATAGGTTCACACATGCAGATTGATATATTGATGAAATTGGATTTAAGATATGCAAATAATTCATTGAGCGTTCGTAAGAATGGTGTGTTCATTACAATCATAGATCAGATGGTCTAGCAGGCTTTTAGTGCGATTTACTAGGTCTTAATCCACCATGTCAAGCTTTGTCTATTTAATTCCTGTATATCTACCTTGGAAAAGAATTCCATACTAGTCAATGATTGTGATCAAGAATCGTCAACTATCGTTAAAGTCCAAACATGCATAGACACAATGTTTTAAAAGCACAATTTCTTTTATCCAATTATCATCTTTTAATCAATCTAACATGGCTACCCTACACCCTAGAAAGGTGACTACTCACTCATGATTATGTTGGTTTTAACAATGAAAGTTAAGGTAAGCATATTTAGTTGGTTTTGACAATAATTTAGACTTTCTATGTGGCGATAATAACAACGCTATATGATAATCTAAGAAATGAAACTATGATTATAACAACGTAAAAACGAATCTAAATGATACGAATGGAAAATAACTGTGACATCCTCAAATTTGGGGAAAGAAAAAAAAGTAATTTAAATAAATAAAAGATGAGAATACGTTTGTAATAGGTTCACTTTAGTGAAAATCGGTAAATTTTAAAACCGGAACCTACTATTAAATATATTCATCATAACAAAGGTGTCTTAAATAAAAAGGTTGTAACACCCGGAAATGTACCCTATTTTTCTAGTAGAAATATTTTACGAAATCTTTTCAGTAATTTTAAGTTTTAATTAAGAATTTTAAGTTTCGAGTCGAATTTAGAATTTCCGAGTTCGTATTTGGAATTTCCGAGAAATTCCATGTGAATCCCGTCTTAAGGCGAGTTTGACTTTTGGTTGACTTTTTCCTTACTTATACTCATACTCCTTAACCTATTTTCCTACACAAACACAATTCACATTTCTTCCTTCATAAGAAAGATCAAAACCCTTGCCTCCATCCATGTTTCAATCTTCGAACCTCCGTATCTACTTCGTTACTTGATAGAATTCGCGTAAGTTCGTCTTATTCTTCTTCCCTAACCTTCCTCTATCCGTATTGATATTAAAATCATCGTCTTTCTCGCTTTTCAAACTTTCCGTCTTTCTCAAGATGAACTTTATTCACCTTTTATGATCTATATGTAGGTGGTGACCTTCAAGATCCCGATAAAGACTACTTTCTAATTGAAGAGGAGCTTGACGAGTAGTGAAGACGCTTAAAGGTAACGGTGAAGGGTTACTCGGTATCATTTACGTGTTTTATATGTTATCTATGCTAGAAACCGCATTTAGAATATGGTTAGTGAGCTTGGTAAGTGTGTTGATGATGATATATGTTGTATGTTGAGATTTCATATGAGTTTTGATGATTTATGATAATATTGGATGATAATTGAAATTGGTTCCTTAGGCAAAAAATGGGTTTTTCGTATGAATTGGACCCCAGCCGGTCGACCGGCAGCCGGTCAGACCACCGGCTGGGGCAGTGGTTGTATATTGTTGGGTTGTTACGTGATTTTGATATATGACATGGGTCTCAGCCGGTCAACCGGCAGCCGGTCAGACCACCGGCTGAGACACCCCCTTCTTTCTTCCTTATTTCAAAAGACCCTTTGGTCCCAGCCGGTCGACCGGCAGCCGGTCGACCTGACCGGCTGGGACACACTGAAGTTTTTAAGTTGATTTTCGTATGAGGTAATGGCCTAAGCCGGTGGACCGGCTGGCTCCTGCTGGACTTTGTTTGTGATTTTGTTTACGGTTTTCATTTATGATAATTCTAATCGTTCATTTAACGTATAATTTTACGTAGTGACTTATAACATTAATGTTTTGAATATATGATATTCCTTTCGCTTGTATCACATGATTTGTGACGGTTTTCATATATGCCCCACTTTGAGTCGGTTTTACATGTGTTATGTTTTTAGCACTAATGTTTTGTGCTATGAACTCTCATTACCCGGCTACACCCTTATACTCGTTAGACTGGAATGTCGGAGCGATGGGGTGTATCCTTGATGCTTGTATGCATGTTTAGTGGGGATATGACGACGTTGTTAGGAGGCATACGCAATGCGTTGATCGACCCGACCGTCAAATGTTGTATACTTGCGAGGTGGTGTTATTGCATGTAGCGTACTAGCTTGACTTTTGACTATAGATCTCTTTCCGCCTCTTTCGTGAAGGTTGACCGAATTTGGGGTACTCGGCGTCTATGATTGACCGAGGCTTGGATGTGGAACGTCTTACCACATGTCGAATCGGGAAATGTCTTATCCCGAGAGTCTGGCCAGGTTTAGACTAGGACCGTATTATTATCGTCGTCCTACCAAGAGGATTAGAGTCTTGTGTGTACGAAACGTCTTATCGTACATGATTCCAGGAAACGTCTTATCCTGTGAACTTCTTTGTCTAGGTCATGAGTGTACGAAACGTCTTATCGTATACGGTTCCGGAAAACGTCTTATTCCGTGAGCTTCCATTGGCTTGTCTTGCTATTGTACACGATGCTAGTGCGTTTCATTTACCGTGAGAGATGTCGTCATTGTGTCGTTGTGTTTGGATGGATGATTACTTGAATGACTATATGATTGATCATTGAATGACTTGGCATGGTTTGTTTGTCGAGTCTCAATTCTTATCAAACTTTATAACGTTTAACGGTGGAGTAAAGCCCTAAAGAGTGGCGTATTCGGTTGCCGAGAGTGGTCTTCCCCGAGTCTTTGTATAGCATGATGGATTCGATCTTGTACTTCATATGCTTTTATCATTATATATTGGATTGTATATCTATTCTTATCGTATCTCACATGTATATCTATATATGCATGATTTTAATTTTGTATTTCCTTATATGTACGTTTAATGTGATATGGCTGGGAGAACCCGGAGTTACTCCCCACTGATTGTGGCGTTCATGTTTTTCATGAATGAACAGGTTGCTTGCATGGATGGCTTTTTTGCTTATGCTATTTTGGGTTCGGGTGTGAGCTAGCAGGCGTTGTCTCTGGAAGATTAACCTCTAGTCGTTAGTTAGCTAGTTTGCTAAACACTTGTTCTTTGCTAACACATTTTTAGAGACCACGTGATCTTTGTTATTTTCCGCCATTAGTGTACATTTTCACACACATGTGTTATATAATTTTGCCATGTTTAAAGGTTTTTAAAATACCGTATTTCCGCATATCATTTCACATGCTTGTATGTTTTATCTTTCCGCATTCGCGAGGGTTGTCACAGTTGGTATCAGAGCTTTGATCGCTCCCGACGCACACACGTGAACCCGAACTTAAACTACTTGACCTTGAAATAATAAATGAGAGAGTTGGGTAGAAGTTAAGGACTTTACTTGGTAGTCTATTTGTTTATGCTAATTGATAGGAGTAACTTAAACTGTTTTTGTTTCTTATGAAGATGGTTAGACCACGTTTAGCTGAGAATGTTATGATGGAAGCTCTTGCCCAAGTGCTGAAAAATCAGCAAGATGCCGCTTTATCTAATGCCAACCAAGTTCCCCCTAGAAGGGAAGATAACCATCAAGGTGGCTACGCATGGGTAGCTGGACAGATAGCAAGGAGTAAAATTGTACCTTATGGTGGAGAACCGGACCCTACGGAGTTATCCGGTTGGTTCCGTGAGATGGAGAAACAGTTCGATCTATACCAAGTCCGAGAAGAGGACAAGGTAAGGATCGCAAAGCATTTTCTGGTGAGGGAAGCCGACAACTGGTGGGCTATCACAAGTGCCACCGCAACTCTTGAAGAGGACTTTAACTGGGCTTGCTTTAAGGCACTTGTGGAGGGTAGATTCTATCCTAAAGAGCTTAAGCAGCAAAGGCTTAAAGAGTTCATTGACTTTAAACAAGGCAACCTATCAGCTCAAGAGTTTACTACGGAGTTTAATAAGCTCGCTCATTTTGCGCCGAGGCTTATTCGTGATGATGAGGACCGTGCATTCTACTATCGTAACAAGTTGAGTGTCGTTCTTCAAAGTAAGGTAAGGAGGAGCTCTACTTCTTTCGGGGAGTTGTATGATGATGCCCTTTGGGCGGAGAACTCAATGAAGGCCGTTAGAGATGAAGCGAAGATGAAGAATCCCTCTCCTTTCCCCTCTTTCAATCCAAGGTCAAACTTCAATGACAAAAGATCTCTCGCTCCTTCTTCTTCTAATGCCTATTCTAACAAGAGGCGTTTCCATGCTCCCTCAAACTCCAATGCAAGATCACTTGCTCCTTTTCGCCCTCAAGCTCAAGGACGAATGTGTGACGGTTGTAGGAAACCCGTTCATCCCGGAGTTGGATGCTATGATAGGCCCCTCTTTTGTTTTCTTTGCAAGAAGCCGGGTCACCGCTTTCGTGATTGCCCCGACCGTCAGACTCCCGCACCCGGTGCCAAAGCTAAGGGATCCATTTTTGTACTCAGCCGAGCCGAAGCTAATGCTCACCCGGAGATCGTGACTGGTAGGTTCACTTTCTTAGATCAATTTCGTTTTCCTTTTCCGCCTTCATCTTTTCTATCAGATCGTAGTTCGGGTATGATGCCTCCTAGCGTTCATAGTATCATGTCCGTCTTTCATAATCTCTTGTGAGGTAGGTTTTCTCTTTAGCTAATGTAAGGAGTTAGTGGGTGTGTTTTGATGATGCACCAAATATGGTACCTACCCACCCTATGGAGCTAGATTCATGTTTAAGTGACTATAAGAAATTGAGGATAGGTAGGTTGAACCTCTCTTGGTGATTTTAGACTTTGAATCTTGATATTGTAATATCACCTTGAGGATCGAATAGATCGTAATAATAGTTTTTGTTGTTAAGGATTATAGGGGTTGCTTTAAAAGATTACTTAAGAATTTATTGTCCTTATATGTTGGACCCTATCAAGGAAGTTTACCTTAGGGAATTTGGATTTGGTGACCAATTTTGAGGAATATTTACATAAGAGAAGACCGATACATTTTGAGTTTGATGAGCTAGATGATTTGATTAATTGACGTATCGCCATATGTTTGGCAATAGGTATGCTTTGGAATTAGTACTCATTCTTTGCTTGAGGCATTGCGATTTGACTTTCGGAGATGAAAAAGTCTATTGTAAATTTAGGATGATGAGTTTGAAGTAAATTGAATCAAAGGATTTTTATGGTGAGTCTCTTTTACCTTGTGGTTGTTAGCGATCTTGTTTCCATAGATAAATTTTATTGGTGGTTTCTAATAAGAGTTTTTGATGGAACTAAGAAGATTAGAGTGCGTAATGAATCTTTCTTGTGGATTGTTAGTTGTGGAGTCTACCGTGCCGATGGACTTAGGTAAATATATTGAATTTAAATGATTGGGATTTGTTGCTCGAAGTTTCATGATTATGGAATATTTTTGTAGGAATCTAATAATTGAGAAATCTTGAGGACTAGTTTGTTCGTGAAGTTAGTAATGTCGAGTTGTGAACGACGTTTGAATTATCATAGATGAAAGATAGGTTTGGAGTTCATCCCTCTCTTTCCCCTTAAATTGATCCTTACTCAATCCGCTACTCTTCAATCTTTCCCCTTTTTGGTCCTTTTTGATCGTTGGCGTACCTCTTAGTATCGCGAATTGTGGTTTCGATGTTCAAGTCGCTCTATGTTCGTGTAATATCTTCTTATTTTGATTTTTTTTTTTTTTGGTGAAAATGTAAATTATATTATCACCATGCCAAATGGCACCACCAATTACATGAGAAAGTATATGAAAATTACAATCAAAACATCCTACTCAACCATCATCCTACATAAGTTGATGATCTTTACACCATTGCACATCACCTATTTTTATCCTACCCAGTTCAAGAACTATTAGCCGCGTCCTAACTTGCTGAATAATTCCCTGCAACACTGCCTGAGGATTCCTCACATACTTATCAACTCTGCAAATATTCCTAGACATCCAGACTTCATATTGTAGAGCAGTCACTATTGAGCAGAACAACTTCCTGACAAAGCCTGATACATGCCTGATTTTCATAATTTTTTGAGTATCAATACCTACTCTAGGACAAACCTGTATCCAATCCCCTAGTTTAGTTACACACTTCTTAATATACTGACAATCAATGAATAGATGTCTATGAGTTTCATCATACTCACCACACAAGTAACATGTAGTTTCTTGACAAACTCCCATCATCTTCAGTCTGTCCAAAGTAAGCAAACGTTCAGAATGCAACAACCAGCTGATAAAACTGTGCTTTGGAGTGTTCAATCTATTCCAAACAACAGTCCTCCACTGCACTCTGTTCCTGTCAGAATTCAGAAGCCAGTCATAGCCCTGAACTATCTTGTATTCCTCCTCATCCTCCATCCATTTCCCTTGTAGAAAAGCAGGTTTGAACAGTCTAAGGATTTCACAAATTTTCCTCCAAGCCCAAGAGCTGGAACTGCTTGGCTTGTAGGTTGTCCAACTCTGCCCTTTCATATACACCTTATCAATCCATTTTATCCAAAGATGATCTTTCTTCTTCACAATCCACCATGCTAGTTTTCCTACAGCAGCCTTATTCCAAACCTTGCTATCTACCAGCCCCAAACCTCCATAGTCCTTCCCTTGACAGAGAGTAT
>JAIUZE010046640.1:0-21333 GCA_022085475.1 Heliosperma pusillum
CATAAATTACAAATAAGGAACTTTTCCTGTCCATATCTCATATGGAGTCTTGTTTGCCGCTTTAGTCGGGCTTCGATTTAGTGAAAATATTGCAGATAAGATAGCAAAACCCCAAAAATAATCATGAAGCTCAGTTAGACTCATCATAGATCGAACCATATCTAATAAAGTTCGATTTCTCCTTTCGGATACACCGTTTAATTGAGGTGTTACAGGAGGAGTCCATTGTGATACTATACCACAATCTTTCAGGTGTGAATCAAATTCATGGTTCAAGTATTCACCACCACGATCGGATCGTAGGGTTTTAATCTTTTTATTCAATTGGTTTTCTACTTCATTTTGAAATTCTTTGAACTTTTCAAAAGCATCACTTTTATGCCTCATCAAGTAGACATATCCATATCTACTCAAGTCGTCGGTAAAAGTAATGAAGTAGTGATTACCACCTCTAGCTCGGATAGTCATTGGACCGCATACATCCGTGTGTATAAGTCCTAATACTTCACTGCTGCGTCCCTTTTCCGTTTAAAAGGAGCAAGGAGTCATCTTGCCTAGAAGACAAGATTCGCATACGCCATAAGATTCGTAATCGAATGGTTTGAGTACTTTAGATGAAACAAGTCTCTTTATGCGTCGTTCGTTTATGTGCCCTAAACGACAATGCCAAAGGTATGATTGATTAGGTTCATCTGTTTTGAGCTTCTTGTTTTCTACATGATAGACCTCTTTTGCAATATCTAGAACATAAATACCTACAATAGAAATGGCCTCGCCATAAACCATTTCATTAAAAGCAAAAGTACAACAGTTGTTCTTAATGCAAAAAGAAAAACCTTCCATGTCTAACACGGAAATGGAGATAATGTTCTTGGTAAGAGGTGGAACATAATAGCAATTATTTAAATACAACTCTAAACCATTAGGCAAAAGAAGAACGTAGGTGCCCACGGAAACTGCGGCTACCTTAGCTCCATTTCCCATGCGTAGGTCCACGTCACCCTTGGCTAGGGCTTGCACGTCCCTCAGCCCCTGTACATGATTACAAAGGTGAGAACCACAACCGGTATCAAATACCCAAGAAGAGGTACTAGCAAAGTTAATATCTATCATATAGAGTGATGAAAGAATTTTACCTGACGTTGTCACACAACCGTCTTTCTTGTCTTTCAAGTAATTGGGGCAATTGCGTTTCCAATGCCCTTTGCCATTACAATAATAGCAATCCGCCTCCGCGTGTTTGTTGACCTTGGGCTTGGCCTTGTAAAAGACCTTGCCCTTTCCCTTGCCGGATTTCTTGAAAAGAGTCTTACCCTTTCCCTTGTCCTTCCTCACCCCAAGGTTAATGTTCTTCATTTTCATGGAAAGAACATCCTTGGGTTCACTCCCACTAGCCTCCATGTCCCTCTCCGCTTGGGTGAGGAATGCATGGAGTTCATGGAAACTCTTGTCCATGCCATTCATGTTATAGTTCACCCTAAATTGGGTGAACTTAGGTGAGAGTGAATGAAGGATCTTACCCACCACTAAATTCTTTGGAATTGTGCACCCTAGACGCTCTAAGGTGTCTGCGTGCTCAACCATTTTGAGCACGTGTGGGCCAACTTCTTGGCCCCTTTGAAGCTTAGTGTCAAAGAATTTCGTTATCGCCTCATATTGGACAATTTGAGGGGCTTGCGAAAACATCGAAGTGATCCTCGTGAATATCGCATATGCATTGAGAGAGATCAATTGGAGTTTGAGTTTTGGGTAGATTGACCAAATCAAGACATTCTTGACGTCATTAGCAACCTTCAAATAAAGGTCATATTCGGCCCGAACCACCGCGGACAATCTTGGCGCGGGTTCGGTGGGGGGTTCTTCAACCAAGTAGCGAAGCACGTTATCGGATAACGCGACGCTCTTGATCGTTGATTCCCATTCATTGAAGTTACTTCCGTCATCCTTTAGGACACACTTGTCCATGACGGACCTCAACCATGAGTCTCTACCCAAGGTTACAACGTTTGATGATGTCGACATTATGCGAATATGGTAACTACAACAAAAAGAAATATATAAACATTCATTGTTAATTTACTTGAAAAACATTTTAACAAGTTTAGCAATTATATAATGACCTCTCACTAAATTATATAAATGATTCCAAGACCCATTTTTAAATAAAAATAGTCATCGCATGCTACCTTTATCTAGAAATGGTAAGTCATTACTTGACTAATTCTACCCTTAGAACTATTGGTTGACGGATTTCAACTAAATCCATCTCCTAGTCCCAAGATAACGCTTATCTCGTTGAGTCCAATCCAATTTTAGCTTGTGATCGTATCACCCTACTTACCCGAGGTAAAAAGGGACCCACGAGCGGGGTAGCCCTAATGAACACGGGCTTCATAGGTGTTATTAATTGGTAAGGCTAATCTCAATTTTTAAAAACATGTGAGAGATCTGACAATATTAGGTATGAATGCTATAAGTGAACAAGTCGGTGGAATTGTGAAAACGTTTGTGATGATAATAACGGTAAATAAAATGCATGTGTGACGATTTTGGCATGAGCGGAAATAAAGCAAGCAATCAAAGCAACAATAAAATTCCTGTATTAGTATGGCCACTAGCTAATCAAATTCACAGATAGTTACAAATTCGGAAACCAACTCTTGGTCCCTTGCCTTTCACTTTGAACACCTTCCCAAAATCGGAACAGTCTTGAGGGAGTCTGTTTGGAGCTAGTGTCCTCGCAGTTAGGGCAATAACATAAATAAATCTCTGTAGGTTCACAGGGTATACTTTGTATAATAATAAGTTGATTAACGTTTATCAATAACGGTTGGCTTGCTAGATAAGTTTGACGTTATTGTCATACAGATGGCGGTGATCAACTGGTCCCTAAAAGTCACACCTATAGGATGTGTTTGAGAGATGTGATTATTTGAGAAAATAATCATATTGATACCCTATTCTATGACTAAAAGGTTAGTCAGTGTAATTGACTAAAAGGTTAGTCAATGTGATGATGAGACGAAAGTTAGCTGAGACGAATTAACTGTAATTCGTAAAATTGAATATAAAAGGTTAGATTTAATTATAGTATATAATATAAGCTAATTAAACATAAACCGTTATCATTAATTGGCAAATTATAAATATACGGATATTTATAATTAATGACGGATTATAATGTCGGTCCATGTAAAACGACGATTATAATATATTACATTATATTGGAAGCTAAAATGACCAAAAACGAAAGTATCCAGATACACTCGAATTTTGGTCAATGGGTAGTTATTTTTGAGGAGACCAAAATATCTCCTCATATATAAAAGCCCAAAATTGAGCCGTGAGGAGAAGAGGAAAGGCAGGGAAATTAAGCTATGATTTTTCTAACCTAATCTATTCTTACTGTGCCTCCATCTCAACCTACACACATCACAACAGACAAAAGTTAACTGTAACTTTTGACAAAACACAAAACCTTTTCTCATCAGTGAGATCGCGTAAGAGGTTCACTTTCTAGCAAAAGAAAAGGGTATTTCTCAAAGCATTTTGGGTGAGACGATTAGGAGGATATCTATTTTGATATCTCTGTTCTTTACGCCAATTGCTAAGGACCAAAGGTTAAATTCGTTTTCTCTATATTTTATATCGTTTTCATATTTATGACTCGTAATTCATATTATATAATTTTGTTATAATCTTAAATTTTAAGGGGATGTAAACTGTTATTTCCCACAAGTGGTATCAGAGCATTTGGCTACAAAATTGTATTATATGTTTTTCATTTTTATGAAATATAAATTTGAAGAAAAAAAAAATTTGATTTTACCGAAAAAAAAAAAATTTAAAGTCACGACTGGAATTTTTTTTTAGCCGTGTGATATTTTTTTTAGGGTTTTGTTCTTTCCATTGTTGATTTATTGATATTGTTATTTTAAAAGGTTAAAATTCAATATAATAAATTTGTGGTTGTTTTAATTTGATAAGGATTGAATTAAAATAAGATGGAATTGTTTTGATTTTTGTTGTTGCTATTATTTTCGGTCTCATTGTTTTAAATTGATAATTTTTGAATAATGATTCAATTTTAATGATGTTCAAAGCGATTGTGATTAAATGAATATAAGGATAATCGCTTTAATCATGATTTAGATGTTCATTTTAAAAGGTTAAATTGAATAATCTAGTTTGAATCAATATTTAATAACGATTAGATATTGAATTTTGTACCGATCTAGCAATATTGTCAAAACCGATTTTTTATCTCTCCGTTGCTGCTACTGTACAGTACAAATAAAAAAAAAAAAAAAAAATTTTGTTTTATTGCTGTCCGCAGCAGTTGTTTTATTTTTTTTTATGTTTTTTGTTTTCGGTTTTTTTTATTAAACCGTGAGAAATCAAAAAAAAAAAAAAAAAAAAAATTTTTTTTGGGTACTGGTACTGTTCACGTGAACAGTGTCCCGTAGAGAGAAAAAAAAAAAAATTTTGTTTGTTTTTTTTTTTTTGACATTATAATGATAATGTTTGTTTGTTTGTTATTGTGAAAAGGTTCACAATAATATACCCGATTATTTTAAAAAGGTTTAAAATAAAAATGGATTATGGAAGATTAAAATTGTTGTGGGCAATTAAGGAATTGTCACATAATTTTGATCGGTTTGAATGGTGGTTTGGATAATTAATCAACATAATTAATGAATTATGTTTTGTAGTATTAATTTATATAGTTGATGCATTTTTGTTGAATGAATGAATGGTTTATTTTACGTATTTTTGCAATTGGTTGAAAAATGTAATACCTAGTGTGGTTTTAGTTAATCATGTTTTCGTAATGATGAAAACATGGTTTGGTTGTAATTTTGAGATCTCGAATCTCCTTTTATTTTTCTTTTAATTATGTTTTGGAATTAGAATGTAAATAGGTTTATTTTGTAATTTTTAAATGTATTTTTAAGAAGACTAGAGACGGAGATCGGATGCTCACTCCCGCTACATGGACCAAGATGAGACAATGTCAAGCTTCTCGGGTCCATAAGGATGGATTCCAAACTTGTATTTACTGTTCATTTTGGTAGATAGGCCACACTAGGACCGTTGTAATAGTTTACGTATTTTTCCGTTCTTTTGTTTTTCTTTCACATGTTAAATAACTGCATCATATTCCGCCTAAACCAAACCACCTAAAATGCATGAAAAATGTTTCATATAGTTTGAATTTTCTTCATGGACATACAGATGTCACTCGCTTTTTAGGGCCATCACCTTAGTTAAATCATTCTCGAGTTGCTAGACATTCGTTCACTTAAAATGAATTTAAGTTAAGATGATGGGACCTTCCCCTATAAATTAAAATTGAGACTAGTCTTTATAGGAAAAACTTCTATGAACCCCTTCTTTGTCGGAAGTCATAATATGACCCCTTCTACGTTGGGTAAGTAGTGAGTATTGACCTATTTTACCTCAACATTGTAGTCCGAGTAATATCTCGGGATTATAATGGACTAAAGATAGAATTTACAGAAATTTATCGACCGAGAATTCTAAAGGTAGAATTAGCCAAAAGGTTGGCTTATCAATCTACAGAAATTGAGTCTTGGGATCATTTATATAATTCTTGAGGAAGGTCAATTGTATAAATGCACGAGTCATCGAATTAAACTGTTTTTCATTAGACTCAAATTTTAAAACGATGAAACTTATCATATTTATTTTTCCCACAGTCATATATTCAGATATAACTGCTAATAACAAATGGCTGGCCATACTGATGACCCAATGCCAAGTGTCACGCTCGGACGTGAGTCCTGGCTTAAGATGTTCATGGACACTATGAATCAGTCAACGCGACTAAAGAATAACAGGTCCAACTTTGCGGACTGGGAGGCGGCATTACGGAATGCTGCCATTGCTGACGGTAAGCTCAAGTACTTGACTAAGCCACTACCGCCAAACCCAGGCCCCAATGAAGGAGCAAATGAATCACTTGCTTATAGTGATTTCGTAATGGAGGCGGGTGCGATAAAGAACGTACTCATCTTTTCAATGGAATCAAATTTGCAAAGGCGATTCATTGCCCAAGGTGCAAACAAGATTTTCACCACGCTCTCTAACGAGTTCTCGAAAGCTCCGAGGATCGTTAGCTGTGAGCATACATGTCGCTTCTTTGAAGCGAAACTCCAGAAGGGCCAAGCAGTTAGCCCACACATTCTTGAGATGATTGAGAATGTCGAGAAACTGGAGGCACTTGGTTGCAAAATCGATGAGAAGATCGTCGTAGACCGCGTTCTTCATTCACTTCATGATGGTTTTGCCCTTTTTAGGGCAAATTACTATATGAATGATATGCAGAAGAGTCTTCATCAGCTCCACTCACTCCTTGTACAGACAGAGAGTGATCTGAAATTGAGTGGGAGTCTGAAACAGGACATTCTCATGATTGGCAACAAGGGCAAAGGTATGGGCAAGGCTAAGGCCAACCTAGCAGTAGGGAAGCCGAAATTCAAAAAAACCAGGGCAAGGCAAGAGTGGGCCTGGTGAGTCTAGCGGTAGCTCACAAGGCAAGACAAAGAGCGATGAAGGTAACATGGAGTGCCACCATTGCCACAAGTTTGGGCATTGGAGGAGGAACTGCCTCGTGTACCGTGAGGACATAAAGCAGGCCGCGTCTCTCTTGTTGATATGTCTTCTTCTTTTATTCATATGATTGAGATCAACCATGCAAGTTTCGGAACTTGGGTACTAGATACTAGTTGTGGTTCTCATCTGTGAGTAGTAAGAAAGCAAAGGTTGGTGACAAAGATCAAACCTATTTATGGCATTGTCGTATAGGACACATAAATGAAAAACGCGTGAAGAAGCTCATTGATAAGGGGACTATCTCCCCATTTGACTATGAATCTTTTGGCACGTGTGAATCATGTCTCATAGGCAAAATGACTCGAATTTCCTTCAAAGGGGTTGGAATGCGCGCTGCTGACCTATTAGGACTCATACATACTGATGTGTGTGGACCTATGTCAATCAACGCTAGAGATGGCTATCGATATTTTATCACTTTCACGGACGATTTGAGTAGATATGGTTATGTATACTTAATGACGCATACAATGTTGAGTCCTTTGACAAGTCAAAAGACTTCCAGAAACGGTTGAAAACAGCTGGATAGAAAGATTAAAGACTACGTTCAGAGTGGTGCGAATATCTTTCGAAGGAGTTTGATCGACACCTTAAAGACTGTGGTGTAGTACTACAGTTAACTCCACCTGGAACACCACAATTGAATGGTGTGTCCGAACGGAGAAATCGAACATTACTTGATATGGTTCGATCCCTGATGAGTCACACGGTTGTACCTGATTCATTGTGGGGTTATGCTCTTTTGTCAGCTGCTCTAATACTTAACCAAAGTCCGTCTAAAGCTGTAGACAAGACTCCATATGAACTATGGAAGGGAACGGTCCCTAACTTGTCCTTTATTCGGGTTTGGGGCTGCGAGGCTTATGTCAAATGGAGACCTGACGATAAGCTCAGCCCACGATCGGTCAAGACATACTTTATTGGTTATTCAAAAGGAATGTTTGGTCATTACTTTTATTCGCCTACCGAACAACGTGTTTTTGTTGCGGCTAGTGCGAAGTTTCTAGAGAAAGAATTTCTCGAGAACAAGACGAGTGATAGAACCTTCGATCTGTCGGAGGTTCAAGAGCCAACAACCGAGCAACCAATGGCGGAACCTGTTCCTTCATCATCGGCTGCGGTAAATATTCCTGAGGAACCCAGGAGGTCGGGTAGAGTCTTCATTCCTCCAGACAGATACATTGGTATGGTCGAGGAGAATGTGAGAGATGACGTTTTACTCCTAGAGAGTAACGAACCCGCTACCTATAAAGGTGCCATGACCTGTTCCGACTCTAAGCGATGGCTTGAAGCCATGCAATCCGAGATGGACTCTATGTATGAGAATGACGTATGGGATCTGGTTGACTTACCTGATAAGGTTCGGCCTCTTCAGTGCAACTGGACTTTACAGATTTTAAATCATGCTGTCGAAAGGACAACCAGGATACATACAGGACACGATAGTGGCAAGGGTTTCACTCCAGTGCACGGTTTGCATTATGATGAAATTTTTGCACCCGTAGTCATGCTGCGTTCCATTCGGATAATCTTAGCGATTGCTGCTTTTCATGATTATGAAATATGGCAGATGGATGTGAAAACCGCCTTCTTAAACGGTTATTTGGAGGAGGAGTTGTACATGGTACAACCCGATGGTTTCATTGATCCTAAAAATCCTAAGAAGGTATGCAAGCTTAAGCGTTCCATCTATGGACTTAAGCAGGGTTCTCGGAGTTGGAATCATCGTTTCGACCAGGTGATAAAAGAGAATGGATTTACGCGATAGGTCGAGGAGGAACCAGCTTGATATCACGGCGAGTGGGAGCAGATGGTCTTCCTAATATTATGTTGATGAATACTCTTGATTGGGAATGACATACCTCTCTTAACTTCAGTAAAAGTTTGGTTAAAGAACCATTTCCAGATGAAAGATCTGGGCGAGGCACAAAGAATTTTGGGGATCCGTATCTACAGAGATAGATCACGACGGATGTTATCCCTCAGTCAGGAGTCTTATATAGATACGATTCTTGAGAGGTTCAGCATGACCAACTCCAAGAAGGGGAACCTTCCAATGGTCTCTGGGATGCATTTGAGTAAAGCTCAGGCACCAAAGACATCGGAAGAGGTCGAGCGCATGAGTCGGAGTCCTTATGCATCAGCTATAGGATCGATCATGTATGCCATGATATGCACACGTCCAGACGTGGCATATGCATTGAGTATGACAAGTCGATACCAAGGCAATCCAGGTGAAACACACTGGATGGCTGTTAAGAATATCCTTAAGTACCTACGGAGGACTAAGGACTGAGTATTGACTTATGGAGGCGACACTGAGCTATGCGCAATCGGTTACGCAGATGCTAGCTTCCAAACGGATCGAGATGACTCGAAATCTCAGTCTAGATTCGTTTTTACTCTTAATGGCGCTGCGGTCAGCTGGAAAAGCTCCAAACAAACTGTTATAGCAGATTCGACGACTGAGTCCGAGTACTATGCTGCTTCAGAGGCTGCGAAGGAAGCTATATGGATGCGTCAATTCTTACAAGGACTAACTGTAGTTCCTAGTTCGGATGACCCGATCACCATCTATTGTGATAATAGTGGTGCCATCTTCCAGGCTAAGGAGCCTAAGTCCAGCAACAAGTTTAGGCATGTACAACGGAAGGCTCACATGATCCGAGATTATGTGGAGCAAAGGGAGATAGTGATAGACAAGATTGCTACGGATGACAACGTCGCAGATCCTCTCACTAAACCATTGAGATATGATAAACATGAAGGGCACGTTATTTCCATGGGAATCCAACGTGTTCCTGAGTTGTATTAGTTGTTTTGTATGGATTAGACACCTGTATCTTTTTCATAAAAACTATCTATAAAATCATCGTTTTGTTTTATATTTTGTTTTTCATGTGGGTTGTACTGACAACATTGAACACCACAAAGTGAACTGAATTAAATTATATTTGTTTTGGTCCGTAATCGCCTACATGAGCTGATAACTCTGGCAATTATTCTGTGCAGTCGATTGATGGTGGGTTCAACGAGCCATAAGTCAAACAGTTGACTGATCGATCACATATGCGAGTTATAATGATACCTCGCAGGACAAATTTTGTGACAACGTTATGGAGTCCTAAATGTTTCGGAACATTAGGTGCCAGGTCGTGGATAGGACATCCAGAGTGTTCCTAGAGTCGATTCTTTTGACTATCGACTGTCTCTTGAGATAAAGGCAGTTTTTGGGTGACTTTGGTTTCTTTCTCATGGTCGACCGTAACAGGAGGCTAAGTAGATTTTCACTGGGTCATTTCATACTGCGCTTGTATCTTCAAGATTCGAGTTGAAGAAAATATCCAACCTTTATCAAGATATGATATTTCTCAGGGCCACTCGAGGAGCTGTAACTGAAATGCATGGCCATGCTCGAATATAGATTCGTTTATCAGTTAAGTTACTCTCTAGTCGGGGAAAGCACTCTTGATACTGATCACTTGTAAACTACGACCTTTGTGAATACGGACTTTGCAAATTGGTTTACATTGAGTGGGAGAAATTTATTTTGGATATGAGAATCGGTTATCGCACATACACTTGTCGGACAAGGGGAGATGTTGGAGCTTAGTGTCCACAGTTAGTGCAATAACATAAATAAATCTCTGTAGGTTCACAGGGTATACTTTGTATAATAATCAGTTGATTAACGTTTATCAATAACGGTTGGCTTGCTAGATAAGTTTGACGTTATTGTCATACAGATGGCGGGGATCAACTGGTCCCTAAAAGTCACACCTATAGGATGTGTTTGAGAGATGTGATTATTTGAGAAAATAATCATATTGATGCCCTATTATATGACTAAAAGGTTAGTCAGTGTATTTGACTAAAAGGTTAGTCAATGTGATGATGAGACGAAAGTTAGCTGAGACGAATTAACTGTAATTCGTAAAAATTGAATATAAAAAGTTATATTTAATTATAGTATAAAATGTAAGCTAATTAAACATAAACCGTTATAATTAATTGGCAAATTATAAATATACGGATATTTATAATTAATGACGGATTATAATGTCGGTCCATGTAAAACGACGATTATAATATATTACATTATATGGAAGCTAAAATGACCAAAAACGAAAGTATCCAGATACACTCGGTTTTTAGTCAATGGGTAGTTATTTTTGAGGAGACCAAAATATCTCCTCATATATAAAAGCCCAAAATTGAGCCGTGAGGAGGAGATGGAAGGCAGGGAAATTAAGCTTTGATTTCTCTAACCTAATCTATTCTTACTGTGCCTCCATCTCAACCTACACACATCACAACAGACAAAAGTTAACTGTAACTTTTGACAAAACACAAAACCTTTTCTCATCAGTGAGATCGCGTAAGAGGTTCACTTTCTAGCAAAAGAAAAGGGTATTTCTCAAAGCATTTTGGGTGCAACGATTAGGAGGATATCTACTTTGATATCTCTGTTCTTTACGCCAATTGCTAAGGACCAAAGGTTAAATTCGTTTTCTCTATATTTTATATCGTTTTCATATTTATGACTCGTAATTAATATTATATAATTTTGTTATAATCCTAAATTTTAAGGGGATGTAAACTGTTATTTCCCACAAAAAATGTACAGAATTAACTAAGTAACGGGAAATTGATTTAATTAACGATTCAATTAGCCAAACGAAATTCGACCTTATTATCGTCAATTTAATTAATTTCCATGTAAACTAAAATCTATCGAACACTAGTCAAGTGAGTTAGAATTATTTACAAATTTGTGATTCTTAGGGGACTTCACAAAACCCATTCTTGTTCAAAATTAATGAGGAGTAGTCGGCTTGAGGTACAAAGCCTCGACTGCTCCTACGAGAGAACCTTCCTTATAAAGCTTGATTCGTTGCCCGTTCACTTTGAATTTTTGACCATCTTTGCTTGCCAACTCAAAGTCCCCATATTTCCCTACCCCGGTGATCAAGAATGGTCCCGACCACCGGGATTTGAGCTTCCCGGGAAATAGCTTGTACCTTGAGTTGAATAGAAGAACCTTGTCTCCACATTGGAGATCCCTTTTGAGGATCTTCTTGTCATGAATGAGTTTGGTCTTTTCCTTGTAAGATTGGGCATTTTCGTAAGATTTGAGCCGGAACTCCTCAAGCTCTTGTAATTGGAGTAATCTCTTGTCACCGCTCAATTTCGCATCAAGATTTAGTTCTTTGAACGCCCAATATGTCTTGTATTCAAGCTCTATGGGCAAATGGCAAGACTTGCCATACACCAACTTATAAGGCGACATTCCAATAGGAGTTTTGAATGCCGTCCTATATGCCCATAATGTGTCATCGAGCTTTGAACTCCAATCTTTGCGGTGCTTTGAGACCACTTTTTCAAGGATAGATTTGATTTCTTTGTTGGAGATTTCGACTTGCCCACTCGTTTGTGGATGATACCCCAAACCGGTACGATGATGAACACCATATTTGAGAAGTAGTGAGTCAAGCCGTTTTTCATGAAAGTGCTTTCCTCCATCACTTATTAGAGCTCTAGGTACTCCAAACCGGGGAAAAATAATCTTCTTTAAGAAATTGATGACAACTTTGGCATCGTTTGTAGGGGAAGCCACCGCCTCCACTCATTTGGACACGTAGTCTACGGCCACAAGAATGTACCTATTCCCTCTTGAAGAAATAAAAGGGCCTTGATAATCTATCCCCCACACATCAAACACTTCCACCTCAAGAATCCCCCTTTGGGGCATCTCATTCCTCCAAGAAATGTTGCCGGTGCGTTGACAAGCATCGCAACTTTGGACAAAGTGCTTGATATCGTGGAACATAGAGGGCCAAAAGAACCCGGATTGAAGTATTTTAGCAACGGTTTTGTTTGCCCCATGGTGCCCTCCATAAGGAGAGGAGTGGCATCCTTTCATGATTTCATCATACTCCCATTGTGGAACACATCTTCTATACATCCCATCGCCACACTCCTTGAACAACAAAGGATCATCCCAAAAGTATCTCTTGGCTTCAAATAAAAATCTCTTCTTTTGATTGTGGTTGATGCCCGGTGGAAGAACACCACCCACAATATAGTTGGCAAAATCCGCGAACCAAGGTGCTTGATTTTGGATTGTTTCATGAATTGCAAAGAGAAAATCATCCGGGAATGAATCGTTGATAGGCATGTCATCCTTACTTCCATCATAGCTTAGCCGGGACAAGTGGTCCGCCACCGCATTTTCCGCACCCTTCTGATCTCTTATCTCCAAATCGAATTCTTGTAAGAGAAGGATCCATCTAATGAGGCGGGGCTTAGCTTCTTTCTTGGCAAGTAGATATTTGAGTGCGGCATGGTCCGTATACACAATGACTTTGGAGCCAATCAAGTACGAACGGAACTTATCGAGAGCAAAAACAATGGCAAGAAGCTCTTTTTCCGTCGTTGCATAGTTCACTTGTGCCTCATCAAGGGTCTTGCTAGAATAGTAAATGACATGCAAAGCTTTATCCTTCCGTTGGCCAAGAACCGCGCCAACGGCATAATCGCTTGCGTCGCACATCACCTCAAATGGCAATTCCCAATCCGGGGATTGCATGACCGGAGCCGAAATAAGAGCTTCCTTGATCCTATCAAATGCCTCAACACACTCATTAGTAAAATGGAAAGGGGTATCCTTGAGAAGAAGTTGTGTAAGTGGTTTAGCAATTTTGGAGAAGTCCTTGATGAACCGGCGATAAAAGCCGGCATGACCAAGGAAGCTTCTCACCCCTTTGAGATTTGAAGGTGGGGGTAATTGCTCAATCACTTCCACCTTAGCCCTATCAACTTGGATACCCTTTTCCGAAATAAGATGACCGAGAACCACCCCTTCATTTACCATGAAGTGGCACTTCTCCCAATTCAAAACAAGACTAACTTCTTCACATTTTTGCAACACCAAGGACAAATTATGCAAGCACAAATCAAAATCTTTCCCATATACACTAAAATCATCCATAAAAACGTCCATGATAGATTCAATGTAATCGGAAAAAATGCTCATCATGCATCGTTGAAATGTAGCCGGGGCATTGCAAAGACCGAAAGGCATTCTCCTATAGGCAAAAGTGCCATAAGGGCATGTGAATGTGGTCTTAGATTGGTCAATTGGGTCAATTGGGATTTGGAAAAATCCCGAGTATCCATCTAAATAGCAAAAATACTTGTTTGAGGCAAGTCTCTCTAAGAGTTGGTCAATGAAGGGAAGGGGGAAATGATCCTTTCTTGTTGAGGCATTTAACCTCCTATAGTCTATGCACATTCTCCACCCCGTCACTAACCTAGTTGGCACTAGTTCATCTTTATCATTCTTCACTACCGTGGTGCCACCTTTCTTTGGCACCACTTGCACGGGGCTAACCCAATCGAAGTAAGAGATTGGGTAGATGATCCCGGCGTCTAGTAGCTTCATGACTTCACCTTTGACAACCTTTTGCAAGGTGGGGTTTAATCTTCTTTGGGGTTGCCTTCTTGGCTCATGGTCATCTTGCATATGAATTCTATGCATACACAATTCGGGGCTAACCCCCTTCAAATCATCCAAGCTATAGCCTATAGCTTTCTCATGTTTTCTCAACACACACAACAATGCATTCAATTGATCATAATCAAGGCTAGCATTTACAATTACCGGTTTGCACTTTGACTCATCAAGATAAGCATATATTAAGTTAGAAGGAAGGGGTTTAAGAGAAGGAGCTTGTACCTCTACCGCGATGTCTACCGCACAAGAAGTTTGGATGATAGACTCAAGTCTTAAGAGTTGTTCTTCATCAAGAACTTCTCCCTCCAAAGTTGCTTCAAGCAAGTCGAACTCAAACCCATGTAGCTCCTCCATGATATCCCTTGGCTCTAAAGTCAATATAGCCTCCAAAGGGTCCCTCATATAGAAGCTAGGTGTAACTTCTTCAACGAAGGCATCAATAATGTCAATGAAATAGCATGCTTCTCCAATATTGGGGGCTTTCATGGCATTTTGCAAATTGAAAGTGATTTTCTCATCCCCCACTTCAAGAGTAAGCCTCCCTTGTTTCACATCAATTACCGCTCCGGCGGTGTGCAAGAAGGCCCTCCCGAGAATTATGGGGATTTGAGAATCCTCCGCCATATCAAGAACAATAAAGTCCACCGGGATGAAAAATTTCCCAATTCGAACCGGGACATCCTCCAACACACCCAAAGGTTGCTTTGTTGATCGGTCCGCCATTTGAAGTGTAATGTTTGTGCATTTAAGCGCTCCCATGCCAAGTTTTTCACATATGGAGTATGGCATCACACTCACACTAGCTCCCAAATCACACAAGGCCTTGTCAATGGTAATGTTGCCTATGGTGCATGGGATGGAGAAACTACCCGGATCCTTCAATTTTGGAGGGGTTGGGTTTTGTAGAAATGCACTACATTCACCGGTGAATGCCACGGTTTCGAATCCACTCAATGACTTCTTCCTCGTAAGAATGTCCTTCATAAATTTTGCATAGGTGGGGATTTGAGTGATGAGGTCGGTGAAAGGAATAGAGACCTCCAAGTTCTTTACAATTTCCATGAACTTGCCTAGTTGCTTATCAAGTTTTGTCTTGGCTTGTCTAGAAGGAAAAGGTAGCCTTATCACAATAGGCTCCTCAACCTTCTTGTTTGTTATTATCACATTATCATTCTTCTCAACAACAACTTGCTCACTTGAAGAGCACTCTTCCTCCTTATCATCCAATTCAACAACCTCAATTTCAATTTGCCCATTATCTTTCACTTTGTCTCCCTCTCCATTATCATCTTCAATTGGCATTCTTGGCCCCTCATAACTCTTTCCACACCTCAAATGTATGGCATTGGCGGTTTCATTTCTAGGTGGGTTACCTTGAGGAGGTAATTGACCCTTTCCCCTAGAGGAACTCCCCGAGGCTATTTGAGTCACTTGAGTTTCAAGCATTTTATTGTGGGCAAGGATGTTATTTATGATAATATCTTTGGCTTGGTTATCTTTTTGCAATTGGAGAATCGCTTTGTGAATGTCCAAGTTTGGATCCCCAACTTGTGGTTGCATGGGAGGTTGATTTTGTGGTGGTGGGTTGTATTGATTTTGGTTGTATTGTGGTTGATTGTAGGAAGGTTGGTTTTGATTGTATTGTTTTCTTTGGAAATTTTGTTGATTGTTTCTCATGGGTGGGGCAACATATGGTTGTGGTTGAGGGTTTTGAACATTTTGGCTTTTGTATGAGAGATTTGGGTGGTTCTTTGTGTTCTCATTGTAGAAGTTGGAGTAAGGGGTTCCTTGCCTATAAGATTGGAAGGCATTTACTTGTTCCACGGATCCTCTACATTCTTGGGGATCATGACCAAATGTTCCACAACATTCACAAACCCCTTGAGGTAAGCTTGGTGCCATCACCATAGCATTCACTTGTTGCATAGGAGGTTGAGTTAATGAACTTTGAGCTTGTTGGAATAGACACGTTTGTTGGTCCGTTTTGAGGTTCATTGCTTCCATATAAGAGCTAAGTTGAGCTCCAAAATCGGCTCCCATTTGGGTAACGGAGCTCACTTCATGTCTTCCCCTAGGAGTTTGCCTTGGCCTACTAAATTGTGAGTTATGGGCCGCCATCTCCTCTATTCTTGCCCAAGTTTGAGCATCATCTACTTCCGTGACCCTTCCATTTGATCCCATGTTCAAAATTCCTCTAGCATCTTCATAAAGTCCATTCCAAAATTGTTGTACTAAGAACCACTCACTCAAACCATGGTGAGGGCAAGAACGAATAATCTCCTTGAATCGGTCCCAAGCTTCATAGAGTGACTCTTCATCCCTTTGCCTGAACCCGGTTATCTTAGCTCTCAACATATTTGTCTTTTCCGGTGGATAGAACTTTTGATAAAAAGCTAGAGCTAGTTTCTTCCATGAGTCAATACCTAGAGCGACCTTGTCAAGACTCTTCAACCATCGTTTTGCCGCTCCAATAAGAGAGAAAGGAAACAAGACCCATCGGATTTGGTCTTGAGTCACTCCCGTTTGAGAAACGGCATCACAATAATCACAAAAAGTTTCCATGTGTAGATGAGGGTCTTCACTTGGCATACCTCCAAATTGGTTTCTCTCTACCAATTGGATAAAATCGGTTTTGGCAATGAAATTTCCGGTGAGATTTTGTGGTACGGGGGTGGTGTTTGGAAGAGTATCTTCCGTGGGAATGGAGTGAGATGAGAATTTAGGCATTGTTAGAAGAGTGGGTGGTTGGATGTCTTGTGGGATGGTTGGTGGGATTCCAAAAGGATTCACAAATTCCGCAATATCCTCCCAATTCTCTACACTTGGATGCTCAATTTCTATCTCGTTACTTTCCCGAATTTCCCCTTCTTCAATTGAAGGTAAAAGCTCCTCCGTTGTGATAATCAGATTTGAAGAAGAGCCTCTACTTGCGGTTTTGAAGACTTTGCGAAGTCTCCTAAAGGTCCTTTCGATCTCGGGATCGATTGGAGGTTGATTCCTTGGGGGAGCTCGCCTGGGCATACAAGAAAACTAAATGTAAACGGTGAGAATGCCTTGAGAAACTAGGTTTCTCAAGACAAGAGGCAAAAAAAACTAAAGTAAACTAAAAACAATCAAATTAAACATACACCGTCCCCGGCAACGGCGCCATTTTGATGTACTGGAAATAGTTGTGAAGTAGGGATGTCGATCTCAGGGACGGTTGTTGTTCAAAATTGATCTAAAAGTCTACTAAAAGTCTCTTGCAAGTCACAAAGTGATTTGGGTTTGGGTTTGTTGGCTACACTAATTAACAACAATTAAAAGCAATTAAAAACAACAAAAGGAGTCTAAAGCTATAAAGGTTGGATTTTTATCAAATAAGAGGGAAGACTAGGGTGAGTGGGTTCATATGGGTAGTAAAGTCGGGTGCAAGGGTCGGGTCTAATAGTCAAAATATCATCTAGTCTAGGAAAGTGAATCGAGGCTTCCGTTCTTACGATTCCTCCTCAAACCGACTCTAACTAGCTATCGCGTCACTAGATACGGCTTGCCAAAACTAGCGGTTCTACGAAAGACCACGACTTTCGATCTTATGGCATTCGAAACAAACGAAAGATTCATGCAAACTCAAGTAAGCATTTCATCAAACATGTTATAAGCATATCATGGAGACTAGACAATAATCAACTATTAACCCCAACAATAACACATTAAACCATACAAGGACCCATAATCCCCCACATTACCCTAGCAAGATTACTACTCACTCATACTTGAGGGAAATTCGATATTTACTAAAGATTGTAAGAGGAAATCAACAACAACATTAAACATTTCTAATTAACAATAAGTAGATAACAATAATCGAAATGAAAAATTAATTAAAAGCAAGATTAAGTAGAGAAATTATACCCACTTGGAGAAAGATTAGAACTTTGATATAAATACCAAGATTTCGTCACAAATCCTTGAATATAACCCAAGTTCATACACTAAACCAAGTTGAAATCACTAATTAACCGACTAATTTGCTTAATTAAGGAAGATTAATACAAGATTAAAACTAATTCTATTGAAGTTTCGGATCTAGGGTTTCGTGCCCTTTAATTACATAAGAGGGTCTATATATAGGTTTACAAAATGAAGGGAAGATGGGCTTCGAGAAGCTTCATGGACTGGCACACTCACGACCGTGAAATGGGTTTCACGGTCGTGAAACAAGTCTCACGACCGTGAAACTCCATTTCACGGTCGTGAGGAAGTTGACAGAACATGGCTTAACTTTCACGATCAAGTCACGACCGTGAAGTGGAGTTTCACGACCGTGACAGAGGTTTCACGACCGTGAGATGAGTTTCACGGCCGTGAAACCAAATCCACGAAAATCAAACTTCTTGGGCAAGCATCTCACGACCGTGAGATGGCACTTCACGACCGTGAGATGGTCATTCTCCTTCTTCCTTCGCTTGACTTTGTTGTTTCCTTCTCGGTTTCGCTTGCCTTGACTCGGGAGGGCTTTGGCGCGTCGAGTAGGGCCCCCAAGGGTATGTGGGGCCCCCAAGGTGTGCCGTGGGTCCTCCGAAGGATTCACCTTCTTCTTTGTTGATCAAAAATAGGTAGAAATCGCCCCAATTGACGGTTTACCTACAAAAGCACGATAAAAGCGAGAAATATGCTAGAAGAAGGTAAAACATGTAGAAACGCTCCTAGGGAGCGTTAAAGGCAAACAAAACAAGATGAAAAGGGGTGGAAAAGTGGGGTGAAATGACACTATATCAGATATATTGCGTTCAGACACGATTTTAAAAGACAGTTTATAGAAAATGAAGCGGGTTTTGACCCGGACTCCAAAATGACTCTAACGACTGTCAAAACGACCATATCGGCATGTAAATGACAACCAAGGGGTAGACACAAGTGTTTGAGCTACCACTTGATGATAATCTTACGAATTGTCATAAATCATTTTGCATACCAAACATGCGGCCGAATCATCACTAGGTAGTTGGCGGAAGGTGTATATTCAAGGTATCTACAGAGCTAGGGGTGCTAACGAGCCGAGCCGAGCCCGAGCTTGGCATTGCTCGGCTTGTGCTCGAAAACTAAAACTCGAGCTCGAGCCGATCTCGAGCTTACCCGAGCTTGAAAAAAATGTGCTCGTTAAAAAGCTTGCGAGCTTTAACGCGAGCTCGAGCCAAACTCGAGCTCAAATCGAGCCTATATATTTGTTGATTTTCTGAATTTTTTTTTCGTCTTCCGATACTTTCAATAACAATGCGCAAAGTTTATATGTAAAAATATTTGGCAAAAAAATGAGACATTTGATATATGTAATACAGAGGTATAACCGTGATAAAATATTTTTATAAAATAAGAGCAATATCTTATATAATTACACATATTCGAGCTGCTCGCGAGCTTTTCGAGCCGAGCCAGTGTTTGCTCGGCTTGACTCGTTAAGCTCTCGAGCCGAGTTCGAGCCCGAGCCGAGCCCGCACGAGCCGAGCTTTGACCGAGCTTTGACCGAGCCGATCTCGAGCTGCTCGCGAGCTGTCTCGTCTCATTATCACCCCTATACAGAGCCCCCACTTTGACTGAGCCTTGGATAAGACAAAAAACAAAGTATAGCCATCAGGTCAATCGAAGATTACAACCTGATGACTATGGCGACGCAAGGCGGTTCAAGGGATCTGAACCAAGGACCTGTCGTAAGGGAGGATCGTTTAAAGTCCGCTAGACTACGTGTGAAAGCTCGCCAGCCATAAGAAGAAGTCATACCTGAGCATCTTCTTACTTGGAATGAGGTTGCGATGTGAGGCTCGCCAGCCGTTGAAAGGGCGTGTGATGAAACTTGCCAGCCGCTGGGGATAAGGTGCGTAATGAGGCTCGCCAGCCGCTGGGGATAATGTCATGTGTGAGAATCAGCCTGTCTTTGTCTTCAGGTGAACTCTCGTTGGGGAAAGGTGCGTGGTGAAACTCGCCAGCTGTTGAAAGGGGTGCGTAGTGAGGCTCGCCAGCCGTTGTAAGGGCACGTTGTGAAAATCTTCCTGCCGTTGAATGTGCATATTGTGAGAATCTTCCTGCCGTTGAATGTGCATGTTGTGAGAATCTTCCTGCGTCTGTCTTCAGGCGAACTGCAGCATAATGATAGGGGTCTCTTATGTTTTGAGAGATTCAAACTTGAGACAAACAACTTGAGACAAACACATGAAACAATGAATGATTTTTGAACAAACAATGCTACTTTAGGCTGTTTTTTTGTGTGATGATTTTCAACAAGGAATAAACCTGAGATAATGTATGAATTTCAAACTGAAATTCAAGAGCAAATGAAGACACAAGGGGGATATAATTATCAACTTAATTCCACAGCTCAACACAGGAAATTAGCTAACAATTTGGACAGGCCAATTCTCATTCACCACAGCCAAGCACAGGTGGATGAAACTTGAACCAAACAGCAAGGAAAACAACCCACAGTCTAAGCACAGGGATGCTCAACCTTACCCACAGACTTTGATCAATACCCACAGCCTAGCACAGGGTATTATCAGGCCCGACTCTCAACTACAGACTAAGCACAAGTTGAAAAGATTTAAATTTGAGAGAAAACTCATCTTTTTTCATTCAACATAATCTGATTTTCTTAGGTTACAAGCATGGCTTATATAGGCCAATGAAATACACATCTAATGGTCTAAATGCATCTCCAAAAGTGCAAGAATTCGTGGCCCTTGATGCCTATACAAAACAGAAAACTGACTAAGTAACAAAAGCATAAAGCATAAAGTGATAAAGCTGTCCTTGTTTGTTTTTTTTGCTTCTTTGTCAATTCTGATGGTGAGACCTTGGGATATGTTCTTGGCTGCTTCCATGCCTTGAGGACAAGGTGTTAGGATGCCTTTAAAGACAGCCCATAAAGTTGTCTAACCATTAAGAGCAAAGAAACCAGCCTTGGGACAGATGGGTGCTGACTTGCTGTCACTTGGACCCATGTGTCTTGGACTTGTCTTTATCCTGCATTTTATCCATAATTAGAAGACGTGATCCTAGGCAAACTTCTTCCTTAGGCTCTTAAGTAGTAGGATTAGGGCTTGGGACGCTTGAACATGTAACCAATGCATTTGAAATGGCACAAAAGGGGATCTTGCTGAAAACAGGTGCCCAAAACAGATTCAAGAGCAATCCTGAAATCAGAC
>JAIUZE010046642.1:0-13638 GCA_022085475.1 Heliosperma pusillum
GAGATTATATACATGAGAATTTATCTTATAATTCAAATTTTAATGTGATGACGATCATTATTGGGAATGTATTGCATGAAATGGCTATTGGTTCTATTTGGAGTGCTAACAAGATGTTACAGTTTTAGTGATCATATAACTAATTGAAATCGTGAGTTGTAAATTGTTTTAACACTAATGAATTATAGAGATTATAGATTTTTAGACTTGATATTACAAGTGAAGATTTACGTGGGAGTATAATCCTAAATTTAAAAATGACTAATAATATAATTAAAATTAAATGTTGCACTACTTATTAGCCTTTGGTATTGTTGGTTGCGATGAGACTTAAAGTGAAACTATTCTAGTGTTTAATTGAGGTTAAAAAATTGTGTACAAAGTTTGGACAATAAGTGGGCATTAAAATTTTGGTATATATAAGCAAAGTGAAAGTGTAGTAGGTATAGCTGAACATTCTTTAAGGGACATTGGCTATATGATCAACGTAATAGTACATTTTATTTGGGAACCTTAGTGTTTGCTGAATGTTCAAATGGTAAGGAGGGATATTGTTAATTAATTGTTGATATGCAAGAAACTGATGCAAAAGAGCTTACTTGAAAAGCTAGTTAGACTATATAACAAGGATAACTTTGAGAGGAATTTGGAACTTAGGGAAGTCTACATGACTGAATACACCTATTTGTGGTTGCTGATTAAGAAATATTGGAAATTTATGAGATGTAGGACTAAATATTTCTTCGTAAATGAGCGATGATTTGAGGTATTGATAAGTATGTTATTGTTGTGATAATGATACGAAAGTTATTGAGATATATCAGTAGATAACTTTTCTTCAATGACTATTATACCAATGATTCGATTTAACTTGGTGGATTATGATCAAGAACTATTTAGTTGAAAAAAAAAAAAAAGAAGATGAACATTTACGCTATTATATTTGAGAATGATGATGATGTAATGTGAAGATCGGTGGTTTAGAGATAGCATGTGTAGAAAATAATTGATGAGAGGTACTTGCTGAGAGAATCGAGGTAATATGACTTGCTCAACTGGGATGATATTTATGATGTGGATATTAAAGGTGATTGTGCTTCGAGTAATGAAAAGATATTGGGATAGAGTATGATGTTATCAAGTTGACTCCACTTAATGCACTGAATGGTATTTTGAGGATAAGTGTAAGGATTATATTGGATCAATGATGAAGTTGAGTCGTCAAGATGTAAATCGTAATTTATGGGTTATTAATACATTTTGGTGGAGAATTTCGTAGATTTAAATGAGAGGCTAGATACTTCTTTTGCTTTAGTATGACTAAGGAATTACAAAAGGTATGACATTGGGAAATTAGGTCGCAACATAACTTTGAGAGAATGAAAGCTTAGCGCAAATGGTTGTGGTTCTTAATCGAGTAGAATAGTTTAAGGTAATTAGTATTAAGAGATCACTTTAATTTTGGTATACATAAGGAGAAAGAACAATTGAAACGTTTGGGATGAGTAGAACAATGGCCTAGAGTGATGTAAGTGAATTTTATTGAGGTGTGTTCAAGAACTAGTTTACTTATAGTAATAGTTATTTGAATTTGCGAAAAGAGTTGAAAGAATCATCTATTGGTTTGTAATATGTGAGGTATATTTGAGGCTCGGATGCGTGATGCATATAAAGTCTGGTTTTGTTTAAAATTAAAGGTAGATAGAATGAACAGTTTGTCCGAGTAGGATATATTATAATATTTGACCTCTTTGAGACGCTCTTTTAGACCTTGTGGACACATTAGTGAGAAAGATAAGTTCACGTGTTTGAGCTAGCTTACCAACCACACCATGAAATAAAAGACTTAGTTAGATGAATATGAAACATGTGGAGTGGCAAGAGATTATGTAGGGGGAACAAAAAAAATAGGGTAGTTAACTTTATTAAAGAAGCAAAGTAGATAAGATCCGTAATTTGAGCTTATAGATTGTGATCATGATAACTATGGGCTATATAGTCTAAGTGGCCATAAAGAGTCGTTGATTAATTCTAAATAAAGAAAGGGAGAGGATATACGCCACTAGAGAAGGCAAGAGAAGGTGATGAACACGAGGAAGAGTGTGATCTAGTGCGGAATGCGAGTGGGATTTCAATAGCGATAATTACGAGGATTTATGTAGTACACGTGGGTACAATCTAGTTATTAGGAACATACAAGCTAACTATATCGTGGATATTTATAATTATTTTATCTAAGACAATAAAGGGTGAATATTAGCTTAGACAATTATTAGCCTATTTATTATTCATACAAAGATGGATACTTGAGTGGTACAATGTTGGCCTACTGATTATGATATAAAATTGGTTGAATAACCTTGGATGCTTAGTCCTGATGGTACAAATGACTGTTGAGGTATCAATTGTATGAACGGTAGTACGAGATGACGTATACACTGTTGATATTTGGTTTTAAGGAAGAATTTCAATCATGTGAATAATAATGTGAGATGTTATACATACGATTGTTGTCTAAATAACTGGGTGTGATATAAACGCTACATGTAGTAGAATGAGATACATCCATGACATTGAAATCGGTTTGAGATCTTTAAGTCTCATATGTTGAAGGAGTGAAATGAGACACTATTTGTTTAAATGATATCACCAAATATTATATCTCTATCTTTTATTGGAACGAAAGTAGTATGTTTAGAAAGAATAATAGTTATAAGAAATAGAATGGACACTGGAATAGTAGCTAACTGTGTGGCGTGATCTTGTGTAGTAAGTTGAATATTTACGTGTCCTAAGATATTAAGAACAAGCGATTACCAATATACTTAAGGAATTATTGTTGGCGTGTGGATTCAGTAAAGAGGCATGAGATTATGATTAATTGTGAAAAGATGATGTAATGTCGCGAGAAATCAAAAGAGGATATGAGGCTTATATACAATTGTTCACCAAAGAGCAAGTGGAGTTAATATTTGTGATGAAGTTAAGGATATGATTAAGGATACATATTTTATGGAAAAGTAATGGACATGACTAATGGAACTTGAGTGAAAGATAGAAGTTTGACGTAGCACGATATTGATTGAGATTCTTGAGGAACACTTGGTTATTTGAGGTAACTTTTATAACAATCTGTAAAGAGTTTTTGTAGTTGTTGGAGGCTTGTAGCATGTGAAGAGATAATGTTTGAAGTAATTTATACTAAGAAGAATTTTACCAATTATAGTAATTGACCGATGGAGAAAATCTAAGGGTGAATTTTCGGGGAACCTTTATTGGCCATTTAGTGATTTGACGTCAATAGATAATGCTAAAATTACTAGAGTATCTGTTGGTTTTAACGATCAATAAGGAATTTGAGATATACCTAATTTTGTGGATGTGAGATGACGGAGAAACGAACTGTGAAGTTCTCAAATAACGGTTAATTAAGGCCGCTAAATTAATTTCAAAATGTGATACATGGAATGTTATGAGGCTTAAGGTGAATGATGTTACGACGGTGTAAATTCGAAGAATTAAGTTAATGATTACTAGAATTTCATGCGGAATTGGATTTAATAAAATTATTAATAGTTGTATATCATTTGGAGATTTGAGGATAAAAATTTGTTTCTATTTGGAAGTAAAAGAGATTTAAGAGTTTTGGTTTAAAGGTGTTAGTAACTCCGCAAGAGGTTAATGGATGTTATGGAACACATGTATATGCGTAATTATAGGTGAAAATAATAAAGATAGAAGATGCAATTTGATGAGGGAGAAAGTATTGAGCGTTTCTCGCGTAACTAGGGAATGGACCAGCATAGCGATCGATTATTAACCAGGAGTGGGAGATAAGTTGATTTTGGTTAGGGTATCACCTAGGAGAAGGGTTATGCGATTTCGTTAGAAAGGAAAATTAAGCCTAAACCCATAGGCCAATATGAGACCTTGGAAGTAATTGAGGAGGTATTATGGTCAACCAATGACGCCCGCACTTAGGAAGCCGAGGAAACCTTGGAGCTTATGTATCTAGAACTATTTTAGCTAAATATCTAGTTACGAGGACGTAACGTCCCCTAAGGGAGGTAGGATGTAATACTTACATTTTATCCTTGCATAGCTAGGAATGTTGGTTCACTAATTGCTGTTGATAATAGAGTTAGCTGCGATTGTTGAGAGTAGTTTTAAACTTCGAGGACGAAGTTTGTCTTTAAGGAGGGTAGATTGTAATACCCGTAAAATCATCAAATAAAATAAAAAGGGAAATTTAAAGATAATAATTGTAATACACGTAAAATCATCAAATAAAATAAAAAGGGAAATTTAAAAATAATAATAATAAAGTATTATAAAGAATAAAATAATAAGAACTAAAATGGGAAATTAGTAGCGGTACAAGTGTCACGTAACCTAGAATTTAATCCGACTTTGAGACGATAATCTAAAAACGCTATCATCGTCAAACGGTAAAAGAATTTATAATAAAATATATTCCTCAAATTTATTTTAATAAGAGAAGAGCATTATATATATATATATATATATATATATATATATAGAATTAGGATCCAGTGAGAACCACTAAGATAATGAGAACCGTGAGAACTCCGCCTTACGAAATTTATTTTAAAAAAATAAGGACATTTTTGGGTTCGGCGTAAAATTATATGGCTAGATAACATACATCTTGATCAAAAAAATATAATTTACTGACGGAAATTGAGGTAAAATACGATTTATTAGTTTTCATGCACCTAGTAGTCAGTTTCATGCATCTAACAATTTTAATGCACCCGGTGCTCATTTTAATGCATCTAGAGTCCGTTATTTTCATGCACCTAGTAACTGTTTTCATGCATGTAGAAATTTTCGTGCACCTAGTGCTCGTTTTCACGCATTTAGAATAATTTTAGTGTACAAATTGAATTTATGTACATTAAGTACATATTTTTGAATATAATCAATAAATTTTGTTTAGCTACTCCATGTATTTTGCTTGAATAAACTAAACTAATGTTAAATGATCCAACAAAACTTTCGAAACATGATTTGGTGGAGATTTAGTAAGGGTTCTCACGGTTCTCATTATGTTAGTGGTTCTCACCGGATCCTGACCCTATATAGATATATATATATATATATACACATACATTTAACCTTAGTGTCGATATTAGGAGTCTCAAAATATATCGTCACGCTTCGTTTTCCGTGTCGCGGAAACCCGACACAACACTAAACAAAATCCTAACCACATCTAGTCTAGATACCTAATAACCACCCTATAACCACCCTATAGCCACCCTACATGCATGAGCCAATAACATGTTGAAGCATGCTCTCTTTTGTCTCCTTGGATGCCCTCTATCCCCTTCCCCATACCCTTCTTTTTGTCTTTCCAAAACCTCCACTCCAACACTCAATAAACCCTATAACTCAAGCTCCCACCAGAATTATTAGCTCACTCAAACACTATCAACACAAAAAAAAAAAAAAAAAAGAGAGATAGAGAGAAGAAGAAGAAGAAGAAGAAGAAGAAGAAGAAGAAGAAGAAGAAGAAGAAGAAGAAGAAGAAGAAGGAGAAGCTAGGAGGAGGATCTTGCCTATACACTAAGATCTTCACCTTGTAAGGACTAAAATACTAAACTCTTAGCATTTCATTCTCATTCAAAACTTAATATTGAGTAAAACAAACCCTTAAACGAACTATAAGAGTCTTCATACATGCATGCAAGAACCTATACACATAACAATCATCAAAGTGTCAAATCCGGAGGTTGATAATTAACAGAATAAAAATCCAACTTAGACTTGTTTTATTGCAATGAAAAATATATGTGTCGTAGGTCTTCCTGTCTATAATAAGTGTACAAAATTTTGTCATAATCCCTTGAGTCATTTGAAAATGAAAAATCATACAAAAAGAACATAATTTCTGGACAATCGAATCTGCTAGTCCCAATGTTTGTGTCTTAAAAAGTAACTTAAAGGATTAATGAGGACAAACCCTTTTACCACAATTAACTTCAATGAATATAGATTATATTAGGCTCTGGAATCAACTCATTTGAATTTATAATCTTTGTAATCTACTTAAAAACATTTTGTGACTCATGTTCTGACCACTAGTTAAAGATCCGACCAATAGTACATCTTAAACCTATTTTTGGCTAACATTGTATATACATAAAAGTTGGTAGACTAAATACTAAACCTATTGGAGTTGGTTTCGTCCAAGAATATTGAGTATTTGATTTTATATGGTTTTTGCAACACAAAATGACAATCTGGAAATCTGATAAAATATTGTTCTTTAGATCGATAGTTGAGAATCTACCATTTTCGAATAGACCACTAGTAAATAAAGTTATACTAAAGATAAATTCTTGATATTTGACTATGATAAACTTTAATGAGAGACATGCATGTTGGTCTTTTAAAAACCGATATTGCGACTATTTAAACACCCGAACCAGCCCAAAGCTTTCTGTGACTCAGAAACCGTCACGTTTTACTAAACAGACATTTCAGAGGCCTTAGAGTCGTTTTTGGACTGTTAGTATTTGACACTTAAAATTGTAGAACATCTTAAAGAATCCAACCTAACTGGTCTTACCCCAAAAATTTAAGTAACGAAGGAGTTATGACGTTTTGAAGTCACTAATCAGAATCTGTAAAACCGTAAAGTATGTATGAGATAATGAACTTGTATAAACCAAGCGTATAAGCTATAACTTGTTAAACTAAAAGCACCAACTTGATAAAATAATCTTAAATATTCTGACCATGAACTTAGTTTGCTTTCTTAATAATAAAACTCGGAACAAAACGTTCAAAATGGAAACATACCAAAAACCGAGTAAAATACATAAAACCATTTGAACTAGTTAAGGACCGACTTGAATAATTTAGTAACGAGTACTTTATGTATATTGTAGACTTGGGATTTGTAGAAGAAGCACTTTAAACTTCTAGACCAGCTCATAAGGTAAGGGAAACGCTTGTCCATACACTTTTCTTGAACTATTGAGTATTGTTTCAAATGTTATATTGTGTATAATGTTTATAATGATTGTTATTATAAGTTTGGGTTATTGTGATGAAATATTGAAAAATAATTGATGTTATTCCATCCTTTGAAGTGTTGAAATATAATAAAGGACTCATAACTTTTAAGAGTTTGAAAACCAAAACCGTTTGATCTTTTGTACAAGTTATGGAGATGGTTAATCTCAAGAAATGGATTTAATTGTTTGGAAAGGGTTTTGATTTTTGGTTTGAACGGTTTTGGTAGAGGGGTAGGTTGTTCCCAAATAATAAAAGGGGACCTCCTATACAGAGCTTTTGGTGGGGGTTAGTTGATCGAGACCCCGTCCTCTTATCTTCCTCCTTGGGGTTGGCCCTTGGAGGGGTGTGCACACTCGGGATTTTTGGACAGTTATTGTACATGGTTTGGTGAACCCCGTCTTATCCGGACTAGGGCGAGGGAATCCTCTCCATACGGCCTCTATCCATTACTTACTAAAGAAAGTGAAGAAATGTTTTCTTCGAAGGAAAGTGTTTTAAGATTTGGAAGGACTAACTATTTTGGATCGGATTTCCTTATTTAGAAACTTGAACTTCTCAATGATATTCTACTTTCTTATGAATTCTAAATTTTAAGTAAAACTCTTTTTTATTTATTTTTGGATTGTTTACCTTACTCAACATTATTGTTGACCCTCTTTTGTTTTTGTCCTTAATTGGAACTGCTATGACCACTATTGTGAGAGCAGATCGTGTGACAGGTAATCCAAGGAACTAGGACGTGAGAACCACGGGAGAGTGCGCGTGTTATTGTTTTTATTGGAAACCAATGTTTAGACAATTATCTTTATTTTGCGTCATCAAACTTATTCGCTTCCGCAAACATTTGGATTTGGTTGTAATCGGATTTTACTCTTTGGTTTTTAATTCACATGGACATTTACCCCTTTGAAGTACATGATTTAAATACTTCTACTACAATTGGTTCAAATGTGACACATCCATATTCCGAATTTTACATGAAAACTCTATTTTTAAATATAACAGATTATGGGGGTGTTACAACAGTAACAACACAAGCCTACAACAACAAAGTAACAGAATAGTAACCCCAAAATAACAAAATATCACCATAGAAATACCACAATTATAGTAACTCAAGAATAACCGTATATTAACAATACAATAACACCACAGTAACACTACAATAACACCACAATAATAGAACAATAAACAATAACACCACAATAACACCACTAAGTAACTAAGACTACTGAAAGTAACATTGAATGAAAGATGCAACTCAATGTTTATTTTTTGGCAGTATGATTGCATGTAATAACTAGGACTGCTGAAAGATGCTAAAATATACCAGTAATATGACATAGTAATGGCGAAATAACAACGAAAAACCCTAGAAATATGAATAGTTATGTGAAATCAACAAAATGAAAGAAGAAAATTTGAAAAAACAACAATGTATAAGGTAAAACATTTAGACGAAGCTTGATCATAAGAAATTTGTTGTAAAATACTGAGAAAAGACAAAATAAAGAGAAAAGGACCAAAAAAACAACAAAAAAAAGCAGTAAAAAATGGAATGAAAACAAAATATATGGAAATAAGAAGAGGAAATGAAGAAGAAATAACCTGAAAATAAGAGGAAAAGAAGAACAAAGAGAGCAAAAAATCACGGATCGGCTGGAGTAACAACACAGTAACAAAGGAGAGAGAGAGAGGAGGAGTAACTGATGCGTTAGAGAGAGAAAGCGAAATAACAATTATGAATTGCGGTAAAAAAAAAAGCCTTTTTAAATTCAGTAAAAAAACTAGAAATTATTACTACTGACAGGTGGACTTGATCTAGACCATCAATCTTGTATAATCCTATGGTCTAGATTTATGAGGACCAACTCACCATAAGACTCCCAACTCACAAGAACCTAATTCTATATATATATATAAGAAAATTTTATTATCTTATTTTGTATTTTACACCAAATATATATTTTTTGTCAATAATATATTTAAAAAGGCGTAATAATAATAATATTAATAAAGTTAAGTTAAACTAATTCAAGTTAACTTTATATCTTAACTTAAAAAAAGTCCAGCTCCTATTAGTTCAGTTCAGAAAAGTTCAGCTCCTATAAGTTCAGTTCCTATAAGTATAGCTCTTATAAGTTCAACTCGTATAAGTTCAGTTTAGAAAAGTTCAGCTCTTATAAGTTCTATTAAGAAAAGTTAAGCAAATTTCAGTCCAAACGAACGGGGTGTGACAACCCTCGAGAATGCGGAAATATAAAACATACAAGCATGTGAAATAATATGCGGAAATACGGTATTTTAAAAACTTTTATACATGCAAGATAAATAATACGAGGAGTGTCAAAATATTACAAACTAAGTACGAAATACAACAAAGAGACGGGGTCTCTCAAAATGTTAGCAAAGAACAAGTGTTTACCAAAACTAGCTAAAATCGTCTAGAGGTGAAACTTCCAGGGACAACGCCCGCTAGCTCACACCTGAACCCAAAATAGCATAAGCAAAAAGCCATCCATGCAAGTAACCTGTTCATCCATGAAAAACATGAACGCCACAGTCAGTGGGGAGTAACTCCGGGTTCTCCCAGCCATATCACATTAAACGTACATATAAGGAAATACAAAAGTAAAGTCATGCATATATAGATATATACATGTGAGATACGATAGATATTCATAAAATTGATAAGATTATGGAAACAAATCCGGTTATTCAAAGACTCGGGGACACTCTTAGGCAACCGAATACGCTCACTAGGGCTTGCATCTCACCGTTAGCGGTATAAGTTTGATAAGATTGAGACTCGACAAAACATACCATGCCAAGTCATGCGATGATCACAATAAATCCATCATATTATCATCCATTCACGAACCAATACATTGACGATGCCCAATCATGCAATGACCATGAATAATATCATGAAATCACGCATTCAAAGACGACACAAGACGACAACTCTCACGTTAAATGAAACGTACTAGCACCGGTCATTGCAAGTCTGATTAATCAGGCATCCACGAGATAAACATTTCCCTGAACGCATACCGATCACATTTCGTATATGTAGGCTAATTTTCCTCCGGTAGGACGACGATAATAATACGGTCCTAGTCTAAATCTGGCCAGAATCCCGAAATCGCATTTTCCGGTTCGACATGCGATAAATGTTTCGCATCCAAGACTCGGTCTTACACATGACGCCGAGTACCCCAAATTCGGTAGATCAATTCACGAAAGAGGCGGAAAAGAGCACAAGCCTCATAAAAAGCGGTACGCTACATGCAAATAACACCACCTCGCAAGTACACAACATTTGACGGCCGGGTCGAACAACGCAAGCGTTCAACTCCCAACAACGTCGTCGTATGCCCACTACACATGCAATTAAGCAGTAGGATACCTCTCCGTTCCGACATTCCAGCCTTACGAACGGGAAGGCAGCCAAGGGAATGAGAGTACAAAGCACAAGACAAAATAGTGCTCAAACCGTATCATTTGTAAAAACCGATTCAAAGTGGGACATAGCAAAAACCGTCACAAAACATGTGATACAAGCGAATGAAAACTCATATATTCAAAACATTAATATTATAAGTCACTACGTAAAATTATACGATAAACGAACGATTAGAATTATTCTAAATGAAAACCGTAAACAACAATTACAAACATCTTCCAGCAGGAGCCAGCCGGTCAGGCTGACCGGCTGCCAGTCTACCGGCTCAGGCCAAACCTCATACGAAAAACCAATGTGAAATGTCAGTGTGTCCTAGCCGGTCAAGCTGACCGGCTGCCGGTCAACCGGCTGGGACCAAAGGGTCATTTGAAAACAAGGAAGAAAGAAGGGGTGTCTCAGCCGGTGGTTTGACCGGCTGCCGGTCGACCGGCTGAGCCCAACTTCATATTTCAAAATCACGTAAAAATGCCAAAATATACAGCAGGTGCCCCAGCCGGTGTTCTGACCGGCTGCTGGTCGACCGGCTGAGGTCCCTTGTACACGAAAATGCCTTGTTTCACCAAGGATCGACTTTTGATAATTATCGACTATCATTCTAATTCATCAATTCTCATGTGAATACTCAACAAACAACATCCATCAACAATAATACAAGTCATAAGTTTACTAACCATAATCTAAATACGGTTTCTATCCTAGAAATCACATAAAACACGTAAATGATATCGAGTAACCCTTCACCGTTACCTTTATGCGACTTCACTACTCGTCGAGCTCCTCTTCAATTAGAAAGTAGTCTTTGTCGGGATCTTGGAGGTCACCACCTACAAATAGATCATAAAAGATGAATAAAATTCATCTTGAGAAAGACGGAAAGTTTGAAAAGCGAGAAAGACGGTAATTTTATTATCAATACGGATAGAGGAAGGTAAGAGGGAAAGAATGAGACGAACTTACGCGAATTTCGACAAGAAACGAAGGAGATACGGTGATTCAAAGATCGGAAAGTTTATGGAGGCAAGGGTTTTGATTTTTGCTTAAGGAAGAAGTAAGGGTTTTGGTTTGTGTTGAATAAAATAGGATAAGGGAGGTGTATGAGTATGTATAAGGAAAAAGTCAAGGAAAGTCAAACTCGCCTTAAGACGGGATTCTCATGGAATCTCGCGGAAATTACAAATACGAACTCAGAAATTCTAAATTCGACTCGGAACAATAAATTCTAAATTAAAACTTAAAATTACTGAAAGATATTCGTAAAAATATTTTCACTAGGAAAATAGGGTACATTTCCGGGTGTTACAATCACCCCACCTTTTAAAAAGTTTCGCCCTCGAAACTTGAGGGAAAGAAATAATACCTTACTCGAATAGACTCGGATATTTACTACGCATAGAAGCTTCAATTTCCCAAGTCTCTTCTTCGACATTAGCACTTCTCCACAAGACTTTCACCAAAAGAACTACTTTACTTCTCAACTTTCTATCCTTACGATCTAGGATACGGATCGGCTTCTCTTCAAAGGATAAATTCGGTTCAAGCTCGGGCAATTCAACTTGAAAGATATGGCTCGGATCACTAACATACTTTCTCAATTGAGAAACATGGAATACATTATGAACCTTAGCCAAATTCGGCGGCAAATCCAACTTATAAAGCAACGGCAACCAATCCTTTTCACAATATCAAAGGGTCCAATGTATTCGGGGCTCAGTTACTACCCTTAATAACCCAAAACCTTTTAACAAACACCCTTCATTGGAGATACCTTAAAGAACCTTTAAGCCCAAACCCTCGAATTCTAACGGCCTTCTTCGGATATCGGCATAAGACTTTTGACCGTCTTGACGGGCTTTCATTCGATCACGAAATGACCTTCACATTATCAATGTCGTCAACAAGAACATCGGGGCCCAAATCACGATTGTCACTCAATTGATTCCAACATATAGGACTCCGACATTTCCTTCCATAAAGAGCTTCATATGGAGCCATCTTGATATATGCATGATAACTGTTGTTGTAAGAAAACTCCACCAACGGTAGACTCTTTTCCCAACTAGACTGGAAGTCAAGAGCACAAGCCCTAAGCAAGTCTTCTAAAGTCTGAATAGTCCTCTCAGTCTGACCATCCGTAGCGGCATGAAAAGCAGTACTCATCAACAACTTTCTACCCATGGCTTCTTGCAAAGCTTTCCAAAATCTCGAACAGAATCTCGGATCTCGGTCGGATATAATCTCCATAGGAACACCATGATATCTAACAATTTCATCAACATAAGCTTTTGCTAATCGGTCCAAACTCCAAGTTTCTTTGATCGGAATAAATTTAGCACACTTGGTCAAACGATCAACAACAACCCAAACGGCATCTTTACCTCCCACGGTTCTCGGCAAAGCCATAACAAAATCCATAGAAATAGATTCCCACTTCCATAGCGGAATATCCAACGGTTGTAGCAATCCACTGGGCCTCTTGTGTTCAATCTTCACTTGTTGGCAAGTAAGACATCTACCAACATATGACACAACATCGCCCTTCAAGTTCGGCCACCAAAATTGTAGCTTCAAATCCTTGTACATCTTATCACCTCCGGGGTGAATAGAATAAGGGGAAAGGTGAGCTTCATCAAGAACTCGCTTCCTCAAATTAAGAGCATTAGGAACAAATAAGCGGCCATGGAAACGAAGAACACCTTCATCATCAAACTTGAAATCTTTACCTTTACCTTCAAGAAGTTTGGCTTGGATAGACTTGTAGGTAAGATCAACAACTTGGCTTTCACGGATCTCACGAAGAAACACAGGTTCGGCAATCATAGCACCAACATAAACAAATCCACGCTCTACGAACTCCAAACTCAACTTTCGAAACTTGGCACAAAGATCAACAGGTAATACATGCATAGCATTTAAAGCATGAGAAGCCTTCCTACTAAGAGCATCGGCAACAACATTTGCCTTACCTTCATGATACAATAACTCAAAATCATAATCGTTCACCAATTCCAACCATCTTCTTTGCCTCATATTCAACTCTTTTTGAGTAAATATGTACTTCAAACTCTTGTGATCGGTGAAGATACGACAATGAACTCCAATTAGGTAATCTTTCCACACTTTCAAAG
>JAIUZE010046645.1:0-20427 GCA_022085475.1 Heliosperma pusillum
TTGCAAGAGACTTTAGTAGACTTTAGATCATTTCTAAGCAACAACCGTCCCAGAGATCGACATCCTTACTTCACAACTATATTCACTACATCAAAATGGCGCCGTTGCCGGGGACGGTGTATGTTTAATTTGATTGTTTTTAGTTTGCTTTAGTTTTTTGCCTCTTGTCTTGAGAAACCTAGTTTCTCAAGGCATTCTCACCGTTTACATTTAGTTTTCTTGTATGCCCAGGCGCGCTCCCCCAAAGAATCAACCTCCAATCGATCCCGAGATCGAAAGGACCTTTAGGAGACTTCGCAAAGTCTTCAAAACCGCAAGTAGAGGCTCTTCTTCAAACCCGATTATCACAACGGAGGAGCTTTTACCTTCAATTGAAGAAAGGGAAATTCGGGAAAGTAACGAGATAGATATTGAGCATCCAGGTGTAGAGAATTGGGAGGATATTGTGCCGATTGCGGAATTTGTGAATCCTTTTGGAATCCCACCAACCATCCCACAAGACATCCAACCACCCACTCTTCTAACAATGCCTAGATTCTCATCTCACTCCATTCCCACGGAGGATACTCTTCCAAACACCACCCCCGTACCACAAAATCTCACCGGAAATTTCATTGCTAAAACCGCTTTTATCCAATTGGTAGAGAGAACCCAATTTGGAGGTATGCCAAGTGAAGACCCTCCTCTACACATGGAGACTTTTTGTGATTATTGTGATGCCGTTTCTCAAACGGGAGTGACTCAAGACCAAATCCGATGGGTCTTGTTTCCTTTCTCTCTTATTGGAGCGGCAAAACGATGGTTGAAGAGTCTTGACAAGGTCGCTCTAGGTATTGACTCATGGAAGAAGCTAGCTCTAGCTTTTTATCAAAAGTTTTATCCACCGGAAAAGACAAATATGTTGAGAGCTAAGATAACCGGGTTCAAGCAAAGGGATGAAGAGTCACTCTATGAAGCTTGGGACCGATTCAAGGAGATTATTCGTTCTTGCCCTCACCATGGTTTGAGTGAGTGGGTCTTAGTACAACAATTTTGGAATGGACTTTATGAAGATGCTAGAGGAATTTTGAACATGGGATCAAATGGAAGGTTCACGGAAGTAGATGATGCTCAAACTTGGGCAAGGATAGAGGAGATGGCGGCCCATAACTCACAATTTAGTAGGCCAAGACAAACTCCTAGGGGAAGACATGAAGTGAGCTCCGTTACCCAAATGGGAGCCGTTTTTGGAGCTCAACTTAGCTCTTATATGGAAGCAATGAACCTCAAAATGGACCAACAAACGACTCTATTCCAACAAGCTCAAAGTTCATTAACTCAACCTCCTATGCAACAAGTGAATGCTATGGTGATGGCACCAAGCTTACCTCAAGGGGTTTGTGAATGTTGTGGAACATTTGGTCATGATCCCCAAGAATGTAGAGGATCCGTGGAACAAGTAAATGCCTTTCAATCTTATAGGCAAGGAACCCCTTACTCCAACTTCTACAATGAGAACACAAAGAACCACCCAAATCTCTCATACAAAAGCCAAAATGTTCAAAACCCTCAACCACAACCATATGTTGCCCCACCCATGAGAAACAATCAACAAAATTTCCAAAGACAACAATACAATCAAAACCAACCTTCCTACAATCAACCACAATACAACCAAAATCAATACAACCCACCACCACAAAATCAACCTCCCATGCAACCACAAGTTGGGGATCCAAACTTGGACATTCACAAAGCGATTCTCCAATTGCAAAAAGATAACCAAGCCAAAGATATTATCATCAATAACATCCTTGCCCACAATAAAATGCTTGAAACTCAAGTGACCCAAATAGCCTCGGGGAGTTCCTCTAGGGGAAAGGGTCAATTACCTCCTCAAGGTAACCCACCTAGAAATGAAACCGCCAATGCCATACATTTGAGGTGTGGAAAGAGTTATGAGGGGCCAAGAATGCCAATTGAAGATGATAATGAAGAGGGAGACAAAGTGAAAGATGATGGGCCAATTGAATTTGAGATTGTTGAATTGGATGATAAGGAGGAAGAGTGCTCTTCAAGTGAGCAAGTTGTTGTTGAGAAGAATGATGATGTGATAACAACAAACAAGAAGGTTGAGGAGCCTATTGTGATAAGGCTACCTTTTCCTTCTAGACAAGCCAAAACAAAACTTGATAAGCAACTAGGCAAGTTCATGGAAATTGTAAAGAGCTTGGAGGTCTCCATTCCTTTCACCGACCTCATCGCTCAAATCCCCGCCTATGCAAAATTTATGAAGGACATTCTTACAAGGAAGAAGTCATTGAGTGGAGTTGAAACCGTGGCATTCACCGGTGAATGTAGTGCATTTCTACAAAACCCAACCCCTCCAAAATTGAAGGATCCGGGTAGTTTCTCCATCCCATGCACCATAGGCAACATTACCATTGACAAGGCCTTGTGTGATTTGGGAGCTAGTGTGAGTGTGATGCCATACTCCATATGTGAAAAACTTGGCATGGGAGAGCTCAAATGCACAAACATTACACTTCAAATGGCGGACCGATCTACAAAGCAACCTTTGGGTGTGTTGGAGGATGTCCCGGTTCGAATTGGGAAATTTTTCATCCCGGTGGACTTCATTGTTCTTGATATGGCGGAGGATTCTCAAATCCCCATTATTCTCGGGAGGCCATTCTTGCACACCGCCGGAGCGGTAATTGATGTGAAACAAGGGAGGCTTACTCTTGAAGTGGGGGATGAACAAATCACTTTCAATTTGCAAAATGCCATGAAAGCTCCAAATCTTGGAGAAGCATGCTATTTCATTGACATTATTGATGCCTTCGCTGAAGAAGTTACACCTAGCTTTTATATGAGGGACCCTTTGGAGGCTATATTGACTTTAGAGCCAAGGGATATCATGGAGGAGCTACATGGGTTTGAGTTCGACTTGCTTGAAGCAACTTTGGAGGGAGAAGAGCTTGATGAAGAACAACTCTTAAGACTTGAGTCTATCATCCAAACTTCTTGTGCGGTAGACATTGCGGTAGAGGTACAAGCTCCTCCTCTTAAACCCCTTCCTTCTAACTTAGTATATGCTTATCTTGATGAGTCGAAGTGCAAACCGGTAATTGTAAATGCTAGCCTTGATGATGATCAATTGAATGCATTGTTGTGTGTGTTGAGAAAACATGAGAAAGCTATAGGCTATAGCTTGGATGATTTGAAGGGGGTTAGCCCCGAATTGTGTATGCATAGAATTCATATGCAAGATGACCATGAGCCAAGAAGGCAACCCCAAAGAAGATTAAACCCCACCTTGCAAGAGGTTGTCAAAGGTGAAGTCATGAAGCTACTAGATGCCGGGATCATCTACCCAATCTCTTACTCCGATTGGGTTAGCCTCGTGCAAGTGGTGCCAAAGAAAGGTGGCACCACGGTAGTGAAGAATGATAAAGATGAACTAGTGCCAACTAGGTTAGTGACGGGGTGGAGAATGTGCATAGATTATAGGAGGTTGAATGCCTCAACAAGAAAGGATCATTTCCCCCTTCCCTTCATTGACCAACTCTTAGAAAGACTTGCCTCAAACAAGTATTTTTGCTATTTAGATGGATATTCGGGATTCTTCCAAATCCCAATTGACCCGATTGACCAATCTAAGACCACATTCACATGCCCTTATGGCACTTTTGCCTATAGGAGAATGCCTTTCGGTCTTTGCAATGCCCCGGCTACATTTCAACGATGCATGATGAGCATTTTTTCCGATTACATTGAATCTATCATGGAAGTTTTTATGGATGATTTTAGTGTATATGGGAAAGATTTTGATTTGTGCTTGCATAATTTGTCCTTGGTGTTGCAAAAATGTGAAGAAGTTAGTCTTGTTTTGAATTGGGAGAAGTGCCACTTCATGGTTAATGAAGGGGTGGTTCTCGGTCATCTTATTTCGGAAAAGGGTATCCAAGTTGATAGAGCAAAGGTGGAAGTGATTGAGCAATTACCCCCACCTTCAAATCTCAAAGGGGTGAGAAGCTTCCTTGGTCATGCCGGCTTTTATCGCCGGTTCATCAAGGACTTCTCCAAAATTGCTAAACCACTTACACAACTTCTCCTCAAGGATACCCCTTTCCATTTTACTAATGAGTGTGTTGAGGCATTTGATAGGATCAAGGAAGCTCTTATTTCGGCTCCGGTCATGCAATCCCCGGATTGGGAATTGCCGTTTGAGGTGATGTGCGACGCAAGCGATTATGCCGTTGGCGCGGTTCTTGGCCAACGAAAGGATAAAGCTTTGCATGCCATTTACTATTCTAGCAAGACCCTTGATGAGGCACAAGTCAACTATGCAACAACGGAAAAAGAGCTCCTTGCCATTGTTTTTGCTCTTGATAAGTGCACTGAAATTATTCAGAAAGACAACTAAAACAATGACAATTTGATTGAGGTTCAGACACTTTGCAATTACTCTGTTTCTGTTTGGACTGATTGACAAAGAACTAGGATAGGACCTTAACCAAAGCACAAAGCCAATGATTGAGGGTTGAACTTTGATCCCAGCACACAGCTAAGGACCCAAGCTCACTTCCAAGCACAAAGCAAAGGAAGTTGTCTCAAGCACACAGCCAAGAGATGCAACAGAAACAAGGTTTCAGTTTTATGTTTTACTTCAAATCTGATTTGCATTTCATTAGGTAAAGGCCTTATATAGGCAACAAGGATACAACTCAGACGTTAGGAGATATCTAGGGCCACAAAGGCTTACAACATGAAACAAAATAACAGCTACAAACTTGCAGGAAAACTGACATAAAGTAGATAAAGCAGAAAAGTAATTTCTAATAGGACAATCTGCCTTAATGGGTTTGTTGGGGTTGAAACTGGTGGAGGGGTGGACTTCTGAGCTTGATTCTTGAGCTCAACTGAAGTGGGATGGATGCCAAAGGTCCTCCTAAAAGGCCCTCGAGTTTGTTTGATCATAAAAGGAAAGTTTGATAGTGACATGTTAACTACTGCAAAAAGGCTGAAATCTGGACAGTCTGAAGTTGTCCCTAAGCTAACTCTTTGTGTGTTTGTTTCTTGGGAGGGAAGTCCTGGGGAAAGTTGTAGAGGACCTTCCCAAGACATAGGTTTGAGGGTTGGTTAGGCTTGTTTGATTGTGTGGGGCCCCATGGACCTTGTTTAGAAAGGCTGTGATAGGCTGTTTTTGGCTGGGGGCTGTTTTTGCTGTGTTGGGTTTGTTGGGCTGTTGGCTGAGCTTTGTTGTGGCTTAGTCTTGGGAAGTGGATGGCTAGGCTTTGTTCTGGTTGTGGTGGTGTTGTCTTAGCAGGCTTGAAGTGGTTGTGGCTTGGACTGAATAGAACATTGTCATAGCTGGTCATGGTGTTGTCTGAATGTATGTTGTTGTTTTGATGTTGAGTCTTGTCTTGAGTTTGTGTCTTGTCTTGAGCTCGTGTCATGGCTCGTGTCTTGGCTTGGTCACATACTCCCGTTGCAACCTCCTTTTCTTGAAAAGGATTTGCCCTCAAATCTTCCTCACCTTCATCATCTGATTCACCATGGTAGGGACTCAGGTCTCCAACATTGAAAGTACCATGTACACCATAGCTTCCTGGTAGATCCACCTTGTAAGCATTTGTGCCTATCTTCTCCAATATCTCAAATGGTCCATCAGCTCTTGGCATGAGCTTGTTTCTCCTTTTGTCTGGAAATCTCGCTTTTCTTAAATGCAACCATACAAGATCCCCTGCCTTGAATTCCCTTGCTTTCTTAGGCCCTTTGGATCTAGCCCTTGGATCTAGCCTTGTACAACTCATTGGACCTTTCAATCTGCTTCTTGACTTGCTCATGGATCTGTATCATTTGCTCAACTCTTTTCTTTGCATCATAGATGGCCTTGTTTCCTTTGACTGGTGCTAGGTCTGTAGGCATGAAAGGATTAGTGCCATAAACTGTTTCAAAAGGACTTTTACCTGTGCTGCTGGAGGGAGCTCTGTTGAAGGCAAACTCAGCTTGTGCCAGCCTGAGGTCCCAATCTTTCAATGACTTAGAAACAATGCTCCTTAAGATCTTTCCTAGTGTCCTGTTAGTGACTTCTGTCTGCCCATCAGTTTGGGGATGGTGAGAAGTACTAAACAATAACCTGGTCTTCAATAGCTTCCACAAGGTTCTCCAGAAATGGCTCATGAACTTTGTGTCTCTATCTGAGACAATGCTTCTAGGGACCCCATGTAACTTGACAACCTCTCTAAAGTATATTTCAGCCACCCCCAAGGCATCCTCAGTCTTCTTACAAGCAATGAAATGTGCCATCTTGCTAAATCTATCTACAACCACCATGATTGAATCCTTTCCCCTTTGAGTTCTAGGTAAGGCTACAATGAAATCCATACTGAGGTCTTCCCATGGCTTGTTGGGTACTGGAAGTGGTGTGTTAGGGCCTGCTTGAAAATGTGCCTTGGCTAGTTGACAAGATCTGCATCTTTTGAGGGCATTTTGCACATCACTAAGCATCTTAGGCCAATAGAACTGATCTTGTAATATGTCATAGGTCTTCTGTACCCCAAAGTGACCAGCAAGGCCATTGGAGTGAACCTCTTTGACCAGTAATCCCCTATAAGGTCCCTTAGGCACACACAGTTTGTTCCCATAAAATAAGTATCCTTCTTGAGCTGTGTATTTGCTTCCTTTCTTGACTTGCCCTTCTTGATGTACCTCCCATTCATGCTTGAAGTCTGGGTCTTCTTGATAGAGCTCTTTCATAAATTCAAACCCCAACACCCTTTGCTCCATGAAGGTCAACATTACAGATCTTCTAGACAATGCATCAGCTACAACATTGTTCTTACCCTCTATATACTTGCTGGAGAATGAGAAGGATTGCAAGAACTCTACCCATTTGGCATGCCTGGGGTTGAGTTTGTGCTGTCCATTGATGTATTTGAGAGCCTCATGATCAGAATGAAGCACAAAAGGCTTAGGCTTCAAGTAGTGTCCCCAATGATTCAATGCCCTCACAATGGCATAGAATTCCTTGTCATATGTGGAATAGTTAAGCTTGGCCCCATTTAGCTTCTCACTAAAGTATGCCACAGGTTTCTTTTCTTGAGTAAGCACAGCTCCTATGCCAAGACCACTGGCATCACACTCTACCTCAAAGAGTTTGTTAAAGTCTGGTAGAACCAATATTGGAGACTTGCACAATAGCTCTTTGATCAGATTGAAGGACCTTTCAGCCTTCTCATTCCACTTGAACTCTCCCTTCTTCATGCACTCAGTAATAGGGGCCATGATTGAACTAAACCCTTGTATGAACCTCCTATAGAAAGATGCCAACCCATGGAAACTTCTTACATCAGTAACAGTTTGGGGAATGGGCCATTCTTTGATTGCTTGCACTTTCTCAGGATCAACTGCTACCCCTTTCTTAGAGATGATGAACCCAAGGAAGTAAACCTCAGGCTGCATGAAGGTGCACTTCTCTAGCTTGCCATACAACTTGTTTTCTCTTAGGACCTCAAACAACCACTTCAGATGTTGCAAATGTTCTCCCTTAGTTGAACTGTAAATAAGAATATCATCAAAGTAAACCACTACACACTTGCCTAAGTAAGGCCTTAGGACCTCTGTCATCAACCTCATGAAGGTGCTAGGGGCATTAGACAACCCAAAAGGCATCACCAGCCATTCATAGAGCCCATGTTTAGTCTTGAAAGCTGTCTTCCATTCATCCCCTGCTCTTATCCTCACTTGGTGGTAGCCCTGCCTCAGATCAATCTTAGTGAACACTTGAGCCCCACTTAGCTCATCCAGAATATCATTAAGTCTAGGTATGGGAAACCTATAATTGATGGTAATGTTGTTGATGGCCCTACTATCAATACACATACGCCAAGTCCCATCCTTCTTTGGCACAAGCAAGGCTGGTACAGCACAAGGACTGAGGGACTCTCTGACATAGCCCTTGTTGAGTAGGTCACCTACTTGAAGTTGGAGCTCTTGTGTAGCCTTAGGGTCACTCCTGTAGGCTGGCTTGTTGGGTAAGATAGCTCCAGGCACTAGGTCAATGTGGTGCTCTATCCCTCTAAGTGGTGGCAGTCCACTAGGAAGCTCAGGAGGGAAGACATCACCATAACTTTCTAGGATAGATTTGACCTCTTCAGGGATATCAATGATACTCATCCCAGTCTCCTTGACTAGCAATATGTATACAGGTTGTAGCTCACTTAGCTCTTGTGCTATTTCTGATTCACTTATCAACATGACTTCTTTTGAAGCCTCACTCATGGGGTTTGGGTTGATCTTTAAAGCAGGTGGTAAAGGTGCTAGGGTGATCTTCTTCTTCCCATACTTGAAGGTGTAAGTGTTGTTTCTCCCATGGTGTATGGCATCCCTATCAAACTCCCATGGTCTCCCAAGCAGAAGGTGACATGCATCCATAGGTAGAACATCACAAAGACGCTCATCCACATACCCTTTACCAATTGAGAAAGGTATAACACATTGTTTATCCACCTTGATTTCAGCCCCTTTGTTTAGCCATCTGAGTTTGTAAGGTAGGGGGTGGTCTTTGGTGGGTCGAGCTAGCTTGTCTATCAGTGTTTTGGAGGCCACATTAGTGCAGCTTCCCCCATCAATAATGAGGTTACATACTCTACCCTTGATGGTACATCTGGTCCTAAAGATCTGGTGTCTTTGGTCCTCTTCCAAAGGGTGTGGTTGAGTATGCATTACCCTCCATGTTACCAAACTTAACCCTGCATCAGGCTCTATCAACTCCTCACTAGCCTCTACCTCAGGCTCTTCCATCTCTTCATCACAGACCAACACTTCATCATCCCCCCAATGGATTACTTCTAGGGTACTCAGAGCCCTTTTAGATGGACATTCTCTAGCAAAATGTCCATACCCTTGACATTGAAAGCACTTTTTGAGAGGGGTAGTCTTCCTTTGGCCGGCCTCAACAGCCTTGCCTTTATCAAGGTTGAAAGGAGTCTTAACAGGAACCACAGGTTCTCCTATCTTAACTCCTACAAAAGGTTTGAAGGTGGGAGTTCTGGAAGGTGTCTTAGAAGCACTGGCCTTTCCTTTTCCCAATTTTTCTACCCTTAAAGACAAGTTGACAGCTTCCTCAAAGGAGTATATGTTTTGTAACCTGACTTTACTAGCTATCCTTTCATCCAACCCCTCTAAGAACCTTGCTATCTTTTGTTTAGATTTCTCAACAACCTCACATTGCAAAGTGAGTTGTTCAAAGTCTCTTAGGTAGGACTCTAAAGGTCTTTGGTCTTGCTTTAGGTGAGTAAGCTTAATGAACATGTCTTGAGTGTAGTCCCTAGAGACAAACTTGGCTCTCATTTTCTTTTTCAGTTTGAGCCATGACTTTACAGGTTCTTTCCCTTCCCTAACCCTCAAGGTTTTCATGTTTTCATACCACAGTGAGGCATAGCCTTTTAGTTTCATGATAGCAACCTTAAAAGCCTTTCTATCAGTGTATCCTTAAAACTCAAAGACTCTTTCTACAGACCTTAGCCAATCTAAGAAATCATCAGGGTTCAAGCTACCTAGAAAGTCAGGAATCTCTACCTTGATATCTTTGTCTTGGTGTCTGAGAAGGCTGTGATCTGAGCCATCTGAATCTGATATTTCAAACTGATCCACAGGTTGTCTCCTCCTTACTCCACCTTGTGGGAAAGGTGCTCCTCTTCCTCGACCTCTGCCTCCCCTTGTATCATTGTTCTGTTGGCCCTCAAGGAGTTCATTGACAGATCTAGAGACCTCCATTACAGTTCTGACAAGATCTTGAACTGTGTTTTCAAGACCTGTGATTATCTCTTCACTCATGGTTGTATTTTGTGTTTTTAATGTAGTTAGGTAGATGAACTCACAAACCAAAGCTCTGATAACCAATTTGCACTGAAACTATTCAGAAAAGACAACTAAACAATGACAAATTGAACTAAGGTTAAGACACTTGCAATTACTCTGTTTCTGTTTGAATTGATTGTTAAATGACAAGGATAGGACCTTAACCAAAGCACAAAGCCAATGATTGAGGGTTGAACCTTGATCCAAGCACACAGCTAAGGACCCAAGCTCACTTCCAAGCACAAAGCAAAGGAAGTTGTCTCAAGCACACAGCCAAGAGATTGCAACAGAAACAAGGTTTCAGTTTTATGTTTTACTTCAAATCTGATTTGCATTTCATTAGGTAAAGGCCTTATATAGGCAACAAGGATACAACTCAGACGTTAGGAGATATCTAGGGCCACAAAAGCTTACAACATGAAACAAAATAACAGCTACAAACTTGCAGGAAAACTGACATAAAGTAGATAAAGCAGAAAAGTAATTCTAATAGGACAATCTGCCTTAATGGGTTTGTTGGGGTTGAAACTGGTGGAGGGGTGGACTTCTGAGCTTGATTCTTGAGCTCAACTGAAGTGGGATGGATGCCAAAGGTCCTCCTAAAAGGCCCTCGAGTTTGTTTGATCATAAAAGGAAAGTTTGATAGTGACATGTTAACTACTGCAAAAAGGCTGAAATCTGGACAGTCTGAAGTTGTCCCTAAGCTAACTCTTTGTGTGTTTGTTTCTTGGGAGGGAAGTCCTGGGGAAGTTGTAGGGGACCTTCCCAAGACATAGGTTTGGGGGTTGGTTAGGCTTGTTTGATTGTGTGGGGCCCCATGGACCTTGTTTAGAAAGGCTGTGATAGGCTGTTTTTGGCTGGGGGCTGTTTTTGCTGTGTTGGGTTTGTTGGGCTGTTGGCTGAGCTTTGTTGTGGCTTAGTCTTGGGAAGTGGATGGCTAGGCTTTGTTCTGGTTGTGGTGGTGTTGTCTTAGCAGGCTTGAAGTGGTTGTGGCTTGGACTAAATAGAACATTGTCATAGCTGGTCATGGTGTTGTCTGAATGGATGTTGTTGTTTTGATGTTGAGTCTTGTCTTGAGTTTGTGTCTTGTCTTGAGCTCGTGTCATGGCTCGTGTCTTGGCTTGGTCACATACTCCTGTTGCAATAAGTTCCGTTCGTACTTGATTGGCTCCAAAGTCATTGTGTATACGGACCATGCCGCACTCAAATATCTACTTGCCAAGAAAGAAGCTAAGCCCCGCCTCATTAGATGGATCCTTCTCTTACAAGAATTCGATTTGGAGATAAGAGATAAGAAGGGTGCGGAAAATGCGGTGGCGGACCACTTGTCCCGGCTAAGCTATGATGGAAGTAAAGATGACATGCCTATCAACGATTCATTCCCGGATGATTTTCTCTTTGCAATTCATGAAACAATCCAAAATCAAGCACCTTGGTTTGCGGATTTTGCCAATTATATTGTGGGTGGTGTTCTTCCACCGGGCATCAACCACAATCAAAAGAAGAGATTTTTATTTGAAGCCAAGAGATACTTTTGGGATGATCCTTTGTTGTTTAAGGAGTGTGGCGATGGGATGTATAGAAGATGTGTTCCGCAATGGGAGTACGATGAAATCATGAAAGGATGCCACTCCTCTCCTTATGGAGGGCACCATGGGGCAAGCAAAACAGTCGCTAAAATTCTTCAATCCGGGTTCTTTTGGCCCTCTATGTTCCACGATGTCAAGCACTTTGTCCAAAGTTGCGATGCTTGTCAACGCACCGGCAACATTTCTTGGAGGAATGAGATGCCCCAAAGGGGGATTCTTGAGGTGGAAGTGTTTGATGTGTGGGGAATAGATTATCAAGGCCCTTTTATTTCTTCAAGAGGGAATAGGTACATTCTTGTGGCCGTAGACTACGTGTCCAAATGGGTGGAGGCGGTGGCTTCCCCTACCAACGATGCCAAGGTTGTCATCAATTTCCTAAAGAAGATTATTTTTCCCCGGTTTGGAGTACCTAGAGCTCTAATAAGTGATGGAGGAAAGCACTTTCATGAAAAACGACTTGACTCACTACTTCTTAAATATGGTGTTCATCATCGTACCGGTTTGGGGTATCATCCCCAAACAAGTGGGCAAGTCGAAATCTCCAACAAAGAAATCAAATCTATCCTTGAAAAAGTGGTCTCAAAGCACCGCAAAGATTGGAGTTCAAAGCTCGATGACACATTATGGGCATATAGGACGGCATTCAAAACTCCTATTGGAATGTCGCCTTATAAGTTGGTGTATGGCAAGTCTTGCCATTTGCCCATAGAGCTCGAATACAAGGCATATTGGGCGATCAAAGAACTAAATCTTGATGCAAAATTGAGCGGTGACAAGAGATTACTCCAATTACAAGAGCTTGAGGAGTTCCGGCTCAAATCTTATGAAAATGCCCAATCTTACAAGGAAAAGACCAAACTCATTCATGACAAGAAGATCCTCAAAAGGGATCTCCAATGTGGAGACAAGGTTCTTCTATTCAACTCAAGGTACAAGCTATTTCCCGGGAAGCTCAAATCCCGGTGGTCGGGACCATTCTTGATCACCGAGGTAGGGAAATATGGGGACTTTGAGTTGGCAAGCAAAGATGGTCAAAAATTCAAAGTGAACGGGCAACGAATCAAGCTTTATAAGGAAGGTTCTCTCGTAGGAGTAGTCGAGGCTTTGTACCTCAAGCCGACTACTCCTCATTAATTTTTGAACAAGAACGGGTTTTGTGAAGTCCCCTAAGAATCACAAATTTGTAAATAATTCTAACTCACTTGACTAGTGTTTGATAGATATTAGTTTGCATGGAAATTAATTTAATTGACGATATTAAGGTCGAATTTCGTTTGGCTAATTGAATCGTTAATTAAATCAATTTCCCGTTACTTAGTTAATTTTGTACATTTTTTAGTGTAATTTTTGTCAAAGAGAGTGTGAGGGAGGGATTTAATGTGTTTGTGATTATTTTTGTAAGTTGAAATAAACGAAACGTAGCGGAATGCTAAAGAAGGAGCGAGAAATCGAGCTAAGGGTGAAGATTTTGAAGAAAAAGGGTCGAAAAAGACGAGTCACACTCGTAAAATTGGTTTCACGCCCGTGAAAGTTCAAGAAAAGCAAGGAAATCACGAGTTCTAGGTCTCACGGTCATGAAATGGCACTTCACGGTCGTGAAACTGTGCAAAACAATGCAGTAACTTATCTCAAACAAGTCACGGTCGTGACATGAGTCTCACGGTCGTGAAATGGGATCTCACGGTCGTGAACCCATTTTCACGGTCGTGAAGCGACTTGGACCGAGATTTCTTTTCTTTCCTTTATCTTCTTGATGCAGGAGCACTTGGAAATGTAGAAAATGAAGTCCTAATCAGTCGAAATGTAACTCACATTTCTGAAGGTTTCAAGATAGGCTCGAAAATGGTAAACATGATAACGTGGAAGTTGCCGTGAAGAAGGTTAAGGTGGTGATCCGTGTAGCTAGGCAACAGCTTGGTTATTGATATTTCCTAATCCTAGTCTATTTCCTTACTGTTATTTCCTAATTCTAGTCTATTTCCTTATTATTATTTCCTAATTCTAGTATGCTCATAATAAGGCAATTGTTGCCATAATTTTAGCTAGTACATAGCTGATTTCCATCGGTTATTAGGATAGTTTTAGGAGTATAATTTAGTATAAATAGGACCTCTTGTAATCACAATTATCATCGAAATTTGAGCAAAACTTTGAGTTTAAATCTATTCTAATTACTTGCGAGTTCTTAGAGTGTATAGTTTCTTTCTTGCGAGGGGAAGCTATTGTGAGTCAACCCTTGCGAGGTGAGAGTCACGAGTTGTGTCGAGGCTAGAGTTCCTTGCGAGGGAGGAAGGTTTAGTCACTCCATATCCTTTAGTTACTTCGTTTATACGTATACGAACACATAAAATCAGAATTATTCCGCTGCAATTTAGATTACTCTATTTCATTCGAAAAATCAACTTAGTTCTATATCAAATTGGTTACCAGAGCAAGGTTATTAATTTGTTGCTTAACAAATTAGTCTTGGGAAAGCAATCATGCCGGGAGGAGACGCTGATGGTGACAGCAACGTTACAGCAGTCGTGCAAGCCCAATTAGACGAGATGAAGGAGGTCATGAATCAAATGAAGTATATGATGAAAAATCTTCCAAAGGTGATAGCAGAGAGTTCCAAGGAACGAGGTAGGAGCTCAAGTGGTAGTCGTTCAAGAAAAGGTGAGTCCGAATCAGACGAGGAGAATTCGAATTCACTAAGGAAAAAGGGAGCTCGTAATGAGGATGACCGAGGCCTAAAGCTAGATATACCGGAGTTCAAAGGCGATTTGGATCCCGAAAACTTCTTAGATTGGATTAGGCAAGCTGAAAAGGTGTTTGAATACAAAGAATACGATGAACAAAAGAAATTCAAGGTGGTTGTTCTTAAGTTAACTAAGTATGCATCATTATGGTACGATAACCTGAAAAAGAAAAGAAGTCGAGAGAAAAAGAGCAAGATCAATACATGGGAAAAACTTAAGAAGCATCTAATGAAGCGATTCCTACCTAAGGAATATGAGCAAGAGAATTATTTGAAGTTGCAATCTCTAACTCAAGAAGGAATGTCCGTATCAGAATATATCAAAGAGTTCGAGAAATTGACAATTGTTTGTGATCTTGAGGAGAAAGAGGAACTTAGGGTTGCAAGATTCATAAAAGGTCTCACGCCCTCAATTGCAAATCGAGTTGAAGTTCAGATTTATGATGGACTTGATGATGTGAGTCGATTGGCGCTGAAATTCGAAAAGCAAGACAAGACTAAAAGAACTTATGGTTATTCCAAGGGTGCAAGTTCAACATCTTATTCAAAGCCTAAAGAGACCACGAAAGAGGTAGTGAAGGATAAGGAAAAGGAACCAGTTGTGGCAACTAAAGGAGCTTCAATGAGGCGTTGTTTCAAGTGTCAAGGCTATGGACACATTGCAAACGAATGCCCGCAAAAGAGAGCCCTCACGGCTCAAGACCTTTGCAACATGATTCCGGAGTTTGTTACACCTGATTCTTCGAATGCTCAATCCGACATTGAAGAAGAAGAAGGGGACATGACCTATGATGTAGATCCCTTAAGTGAAGAAGAATGCTTGGTAATTCGAAATTTACATATGGAGACCAAACCTGTTGAAGCCGAGCAAAGACAACAAATTTTCCACACCCGATGTAAGGTACAATCAAAGCTTTGTAATCTAATCATTGATAGTGGATCATGTACAAATGTAGTGGCAAAGGGGTTGGTTGATGAACTGAAATTACAAGTTAAGAACCTTGATAAACCCTACAAGTTACATTGGTTGAATGGAGACAATGGGATTCAAGTAAAGAAACAAGCATTGGTTTCGTTGAGTTTAGGCCCTTATAGTGATGATATCTGGTGCGATGTGATTCCGATGAATGCGTGCCATATCTTGTTGGGTCGACCATGGCAATTTGATCGAAAAGTAGAGCATGATGGTAGGACAAATGTGTATAGTGTAACCAAAGGCAAAGCAAGTTATAATTTGAAGCCTTTATCACCTAATAAGATCAAGGAGCTGAAATCAAAGAAGGAGAGCTTATTTATGGAAGCTCGTGAGGTTGAAGAAGTGTTGAGTCGTGGAGAGCAAGCCTATGTTCTAATGGTTCGCGACTTAGAAACCAAAGGAGGCAATGAAAATCGTGTGGTTGAAGGATTGTTGAAAGAGTTTTATGATGTGTTTCCGAATGAATTACCAAATGGGTTACCTCCTTTAAGAGGTATTGAACATCAAATTGACTTGATTCCAGGAGCTCAATTGCCCAACAAACCAGCCTATCGTTGCAATCCCAAAGAAGCAAAAGAGTTACAAAGACAAGTCCAAGAGTTGATTGATCGTGGTTATGTTCAAGAGAGCTTAAGTCCTTGCGCCGTACCTGCATTGTTAGTGCCAAGGAAAGATGGGACGTGGAGAATGTGCATTGATAGTAGAGCCGTCAACAACATTACAATCAAATATCGGTTTCCTATGCCAAGATTGGATGATATGTTAGATGAATTGAGCGGTTCTCAAGTGTTCTCAAAACTGGATTTGCGAAGTGGATATCACCAAATGCGAATTCGTGAAGGAGATGAATGGAAAACAGCGTTCAAGACTAAGCAAGGCTTGTATGAATGGCTTGTTATGCCATTTGGTTTATGCAATGCTCCTAGTTCGTTTATGAGGTTAATGAATGAAGTGCTAAGGCCGTTTTTAAACAAGTTTGTGGTAGTGTATCTTGATGATATACTGATTTATAGCAAGAATGAAGAAGATCATTTGAGGCATCTCCGAATGGTGTTTGAAGTATTAAGAAACCAGAAACTTTTTGGCAAATTGAAGAAGTGCACCTTCATGGTGTCTAGTGTGATATTCTTGGGTTACATTGTAAGTAAGGATGGAGTTAGTATGGATCCGTCCAAAGTAGAAGCAATTAAAGAGTGGCCGGTTCCTAGCTCAACAACGGAGGTTCGAAGTTTTCATGGGTTGGCCTCATTTTATCGAAGATTCATCCAAAATTTCAGTACAATAATGGCACCTATGACTGAACTAACAAAGAAAGGCGAGTTTGTGTGGACTACTAGTGCCCAAAAGGCATTTGATGAGGTAAAAACTAAGCTTAGTTCCGCACCTTTTTTAATATTTCCCAATTTCGATAAGCTATTTGAAGTAGAATGTGATGCGAGTGGGGTTGGGATTGGGGCTGTTTTGGTACAAGAAAAACGTCCCGTTGCTTACTTTAGTGAGAAGTTGGGTGGTGCTCGATTGAATTACTCGACTTATGACAAAGAGTTCTATGCAATTGTGAGAGCTTTAGATCATCGGAGTCATTACTTGCGTCCGAAACCATTTGTTTTGCATTCGGATCATGAGGCATTGAAGCATATTCATGGGCAACAAAAATTGAACCCTAGACATGCTAAATGGGTTGAGTTCTTACAATCCTTTACATTCTCATCAAAATACAAAACAGGAGCTTCGAATGTAGTTGCGGATGCATTATCTAGAAGACATTGTTTGTTGATTGAACTTGATGCAAGATTGTTAGGATTCGAGAACATTAAAGGCTTATACAAGTCTGATCCGTCCTTTGCTAAGGAGATCATCGAACCTACTGGTGTTTATGAGGTGCAAGATGGTTACTTGTTCAAGAGGAATCGACTTTGCATTCCACAAGGGTCGATTCAAGAGTTGATAATTCGAGAGGCACATGGTGGAGCATTAGCAGGTCACTTCGGGTCGAACAAGACTTATGATATTGTAAGTGAGCACTTTTATTGGCCTAAGATGAACAAGGATGTGCAAGAGATCGTGAGTAAATGTGTTGTGTGTCAAAAGGCAAAGAGTTTGTTTGTCAAAGGCTTATATACACCTTTACCTGTTCCAAATCAGCCTTGGAGTGGAGTTAGCATGGATTTTATTCTTGGTTTGCCTAGGACTCAACGTGGTAAGGATTCAATCATGGTTGTGGTTGATCGATTTTCAAAGATGGCACACTTTATTCCTTGTCACAAGACCGACGATGCTACTAATGTTGCTGATTTGTATTACAAAGAAGTAGTTCGGTTACATGGAATTCCGAATTCTATTGTTTCGGATCGAGATGTGAAGTTTCTCAGCTATTTTTGGAAGACTTTATGGCGCTTAGTGGGAACGAAGTTGCTATTTAGTACTTCACATCATCCTCAAACTGATGGACAAACTGAAGTTACTAATCGAACTTTAGGAAGCTTGTTGAGAGGATTGGTGTGTAAGACTACAAAGGATTGGGATGTGAAGCTTGCTCACGCGGAATTTGCATACAATCGCACTCCGTCAGTTACTACAGGTCGTACACCATTTGAGATCGTGTATGGTGTTAATCCTTTCCTACCTATTGATTTAGTTCCAATTCCAAAGAAAGACTTGATGAGTTTTGACGCCAAGGATAGACAAGCTACTTTTTTTCGGACTTGTGAACAAGTGAAGGCACAAATTGAGAAAGCAAATGCGAAATACAAGGAGAAAGCAAATAGGAATAGGAAGCAGCCCGTGTTCAAGGAAGGAGACTTGGTATGGTTACACCTAAGAAAAGAACGATTTCCTTCTAAAAGGAAAAACAAGTTGATGCCAAGAGCCGATGGCCCATTCAAAGTGCTGGAATGTTATGGGTCTAATGCCTACAAGTTGGAATTACCGAGTGAATATGGAGGAGTAAGTGCTACATTCAATGTTGGAGATCTCTCACCCTACTTAGAAGATGATAATTTGAGGGCAAATTCTCAAAAAGAAGGAGAGAATGATGCAGGAGCACTTGGAAATGTAGAAAATGAAGTCCTAATCAGTCGAAATGTAACTCACATTTCTGAAGGTTTCAAGATAGGCTCGAAAATGGTAAACATGATAACGTGGAAGTTGCCGTGAAGAAGCTTAAGGTGGTGATCCGTGTAGCTAGGCAACAGCTTGGTTATTGATATTTCCTAATCCTAGTCTATTTCCTTATTGTTATTTCCTAATTCTAGTCTATTTCCTTATTATTATTTCCTAATTCTAGTATGCTCATAATAAGGCAATTGTTGCCATAATTTTAGCTAGTACATAGCTGATTTCCATCGGTTATTAGGATAGTTTTAGGAGTATAATTTAGTATAAATAGGACCTCTTGTAATCACAATTATCATCGAAATTTGAGCAAAACTTTGAGTTTAAATCTATTCTAATTACTTGCGAGTTCTTAGAGTGTATAGTTTCTTTCTTGCGAGGGGAAGCTATTGTGAGTCAACCCTTGCGAGGTGAGAGTCACGAGTTGTGTCGAGGCTAGAGTTCCTTGCGAGGGAGGAAGGTTTAGTCACTCCATATCCTTTAGTTCCTTCGTTTATACGTATACGAACACATAAAATCAGAATTATTCCGCTGCAATTTAGATTACTCTATTTCATTCGGAAAATCACTTAGTTTCTATATCAACACTCCTTGACGTAAAATACTTGAAATCATAGAACATTTCCTCCAAAGCGGTTTTATTTCAAATTTAACTAGTAAAGGTAACTCTACTAATCATATGAAGGCTTAGATTTTTCTAACTAAGCTTTCTAAAATCATATCTAAGAGAAATATTAATGATAGAATGAAACGGAATATTCGAAAGAATAAATCGTAATAAAAGAAGAAAAAGAAGGAGATTTACCTCAAGCAAAGAGCTCGGGATATTTGGCTAACATTTTAGCTTCGGGTTCCCAAGTTTCTGATTCAACGTTTCCACAACGCCAAAGAATACGAACTAAAGGTACCACCTTGTTTCTGAGTTGTTTGTTAGCCCTTTCAAGTATACGAATCGGCCTTTCTTCCAAAGTCAAATTAGGTTCCAAGTCCAACACTTCTTCTTGAATAATATGACTCGGATCACTGATATACTTCTTCAATTGCGAAACATGAAACACATCATGAACTTTACTCAAGTTCGGAGGTAGTTCCAAACGGTAAGCAACGGGACCAACTCTTTTAAGCACGCGAAACGGTCCAAAATATTTAGGACTCAACTTTCCTTTCACTCCAAACCGTTTCACTCCTTTCATTGGTGACACTTTAAGGAATACACGGTCATCAACATCAAATTCAAGCGGTCGACGACGAACATCGGCATAAGAGTTCTGTCTATCTTGAGCGGCTTTCATTCGCTCTCGAATGACTTGAACTTGATCAATCGTTTCGGTCACTATGTCGGGACTCAATAAATGATCATCCTGGACTTGATCCCAACAAACAGGACTACGGCACTTCCTACCGTATAAAGCCTCGTATGGTGACATCTTGATAGAAGCATGATAACTGTTGTTATAAGAAAATTCCACCAAAGCCAAACACTTCTCCCAAGAAGCGTGAAAGTCTAAAGCACAAGCCCGAAGAAGATCTTCCAAAGTTTGGATCGTTCTCTCAGTTTGACCATCAGTAGCGGCATGAAATGCTGCGCTCATCAACAATTTACTACCCATGGCTTCTTGCAAAGCCGTCCAGAATCGGGAACTGAATCTCGGATCACGATCTGAAACTATACTTTTAGGTACTCCATGGTAGCGTACTATCTCTTTCACATAGGCACCCGCTAAGACCTCTATCCTCCAAGTTTCATTGATAGGCACGAATCTGGCACACTTGGTTAAACGGTCTACAATAACCCAGATTGCATTCTTTCCACTAGAAGTATTAGGTAAAGCCATCACGAAGTCCATAGAAATAGACTCCGATTTCCAAAGAGGAATTTCCAAAGGTTGCAGCAAACCTCCGGGTCTTTGATGATCGATCTTCACCTTCTGACAAGTAAGACATCTACTAACATACTCCTTTACTTCAATCTTCATCCTAGGCCACCAAAATTGTGGTCTCAAATCTTTATACATTTTGTCACCGCCAGGATGAATAGAATAAGGAGAAAGGTGAGCTTCATCCAGTATTCTCTTTCTCAACTCGGCACTTCTCGGAACATACATTCTACCATGGTAACGAAGGTAGCCATCATTATCCACCACACAATCCTTAGCTTG
>JAIUZE010046646.1:0-27136 GCA_022085475.1 Heliosperma pusillum
CGGCCTGGGGGCTTATCTCCAAGTCGGGGCATGGCATCCTAAGAGTTCCGCTTTGGGAAGGGAGCCAGCTTAAGTGCTAGCCATCTCTGCTTAGGGGGTCGCCTAGTAGAGTTTCTCATAGACGGTTATGTCATGGGACGGGGAACGGAATAGCTGTTGTCGCTAGGTCTGATCAGTCTAGGACTAGGATGTTTTCCTACCTTGTGGTATAGCCTCGAGTTACAGAAGTCTTCTATTGACTGTCCTAGGAACTTATGCCTGTTTGTAGAAGTATTGGTCTTTCATGTTTGTATGATTCTATGAGTTTTAGAAGGTGAGATGCAAGCCGGCTAAGATTGATAGAGTTTGGATTACCGATTGTTAACTGATTCACATGATTACGTGTTGATTAGGGTTTGAGTGTATCATGGCCACGTTACAGGGTAACCTCTGAGCTAGCATACCAGATTCCCTACCTCTTGTTATATTTTATTATCGGTTTCACATGATAGCTTTCATATGATAGGTTATATGTTAGTTAATTGTTTCATAACATGAAAAGCATATCATATATGTTTAAGTTTTGTATTTTCCATATACATTGATTTTATGTTATTCATGTTTCATTAAACTCGACATTTCGTGGCTGGGAGGACTCGGAGTTACTCCCCACTGACTGTGGCTTCCGTGTTTATATTAATGCGGTCGAACAGGTGGTGAATGCATACATTGGGTACATTGACGAGCTAGCGAGCGAAGTATTACCTTGGACCTATATTCGGTTCTTAGATTGTATATTATTATACACTCTTTCCTTTCCGTATTTATACGGGAGATTTGTCTCCCGTCTTGTATATTTCTTTTGTAGAATATTATTTCGTTTTGTAATGACCTTTTTATTTTATGGAACCTTCGTTATGTGTTATTATCTTTATGTATTGAAATAATTTTTTTGTTCTTTCCGCAAATTTGAGGGGTCACAAGCTCCTCAAGCTCAAGTCAAGGTCGCATATGTAACCGTTGTAGACAACCACATCACCCCGGTGTGGCATGTTACAACCGACCTTATGTGTGCTTCTTTTGCCAAAAGGGTGGTCACCGTTATGATGATTGCCCCGATCGAAAGTTGCCCCCTCCTCCTGCTAAACCTAAGGGTTCTATCTTTGTTATGAGCCGTGCCAAAGCCGATGCTCATCCAGAGATCATTACGGGTATGTTCTCAATCTTAGAGCAACCGTGTCTTATTCTATTTGATACCGGTGCTTCAATGTCTTTTGTGTCTTCGACTTATGCTAATAAATTATCTATCGAGCCTACATCTAGTGAGGATACTCCCATATCCTTACCATCCGGAGATGATATCTCTTGTTCTACTCTATATCCAAATGTCCCAATATCTATTGCGGGTTCTATCTTTCCCGCTAATCTCCTTAAGTTCCCTCTAGGAGAGTTCGATATAATCCTAAGTATTGATTGGTTAGCATTGTACCATGCTAGGTTCGAGTGTCGTGATCAAAAGATTTACTTAAAAAGTCCTTTAGGAGTTAGAATAACCTATAAGGGATCTCATCCCCGAAAAGGTGTGTCTTTGATTTCCGCTATGAAATTGGTAAGTATGGTTAGAAAAGGTTACCAAGCATACTTGTGTGTTTTGACTTCTTCATCTACCTCTTTGCCAAGTATTGAAGATGTGCCTATTGTTCGAGAATTCGTTGATGTATTCCCCGAAGATTTGCCCGGCATTCCTCCCGAGCGTGATGTTGAGTTCTCTATTGATCTTGTACCTGGTTCTGGACCCATAGCCAAAGCTTCTTATCGTATGGCTCCGACCGAATTGAAAGAATTAAGGAAGCAGCTAGATGATATGATTGAGAAGGGTTTTATTCGACCAAGTGCCTCGCCTTGGGGTGCTCCCGTTCTTTTTGTGAAGAAGAAAGATGGTTCTATGAGGCTTTGTATTGATTATCGTGAGTTGAATCGGATTACAATCAAGAATAGGTATCCTTTGCCGAGGATAGAAGATTTGTTTGATCAACTAAAGGGTGCTTCTACTTTCCCCAAGATTGATTTGAGTTCCGGTTATCACCAAATTCCCGTTCGTGAAATTGATATTCCGAAGACCGCTTTTAATACAAGGTATGGTCATTATGAGTTCAAGGTGATGCCATTTGGATTGACGAATCTATCTTTATGGACCAAATGAACCGCACATTTAGTGAGTACCTTGATAAGTGGGTGGTGGTGTTCATTGACGATATTCTTATTTTCTCCAAGTCCGAAGAAGAGCATGCTATTCATCTAAGGATGATTTTGAGTGTTCTTCGTCGTCAGAAGTGGTATGCTAAATTCTCCAAGTGCGAATTTTGGTTACCTTAGGTGTCCTTTCTTGGGCATGTGATTTCTAAAGAGGGTGTAATGGTGGATCCTTCGAAGATTGAAGCTGTGGTGGATTGGAAGAGTCCGACCGATATTAGAGAAATTTGAAGTTTTCTTGGTTTAGCTGGTTATTACAGTAGATTTGTCAAGGATTTCTCTAAGATTGCTAGACCGATGACCCAGTTGTTGAAGAAGGAAACCAAATTCCTATGGAATGAAGCTTGTGAAGCCGCGTTTCAAGAGTTAAAGAAAAGGTTAACTACCGCTCCGGTGTTGACTTTGCCTGAAGATGGTGTAGACTTTGATGTCTATTGTGATGCTTCTAAGATGGGTTTGGGTTGTGTTCTTATGCAAAGTAGGAAAGTTGTGGCTTATGCTTCGAGATAGTTGAGAGTTCATGAAGTGAACTATCCTACTCATGATTTGGAATTGTGCGCCGTTGTTCATGCTTTGAAGGTGTGGAGACACTACCTTATTGGAGTTCATTGTCGTATATTCACCGATCATAAAAGTTTGAAGTACATATTTACTCAAAAAGAGTTGAATATGAGGCAAAGAAGATGGTTGGAATTGGTGAACGATTATGATTTTTAGTTATTGTATCATGAAGGGAAGGCTAATGTTGTTGTCGATGCTCTTAGTAGGAAAGCTTCTCATGCATTAAATGCTATGCGGGTATTACCCGAGGATCTTTGTCCCGAGTTTCGAAAGTTGAGGTTAGAATTCGTGGAATGTGGATTTGTTTATGTTGGTGCTATGACTGCCGAACCTGTGTTTCTCCGTGAGATCCGCGAAAGCCAAGTTGATGATCTTACCTACAAGTCTATTCAAGCCAAACATCTTGAAGGTAATGCTAAAGATTTCAAGTTTGATGATAAAGGTGTTCTTCGATTCCATGGCCGTTTGTTTGTGCCTAATGCTCTTGATTTGAGAAAGCGAGTTCTTGATGAAGCTCACCTTGCCCCTTATTCTATTCACCCCGGAGATGATAAGATGTATAAAGATTTGAAACTACAATTTTGGTGGCCGAACTTGAAGGGCGATGTTGTGTCTTATGTTGGAAGATGTCTTACTTGCCAACAAGTGAAGATTGAACACAAGAGGCCCGGTGGATTGCTACAACCGTTGGATATTCCACTATGGAAGTGGGAATCTATTTCTATGGATTTTGTTATGGCTTTGCCGAGGACCGTTGGAAGTAAAGATGTCGTTTGGGTTGTTGTTGATCGTTTGACCAAGTGTGCTAGATTCATTCCGATCAAAGAGACTTGGAGTTTAGATCGACTAGCGAAAGCCTATGTTGATGAGATTGTTAGATACCATGGTGTTCCCAAGGAGATTATATCCGACCGAGATCCGAGATTTTGTTCGAGATTTTGGAAGGCTTTACAAGAAGCCATGGGTAGTAAATTGTTGATGAGTACCGCATTTCATGCCGCTACCGATGGTCAGACCGAGAGGACTATTCAGACTTTAGAAGACTTGCTTAGGGCTTGTGCACTTGACTTCCAATCTAGTTGGGAAAAGAGTCTACCGTCGGTGGAGGTTTCTTACAACAACAGTTATCATGCATCTATCAAGATGGCTCCTTATGAAGCTCTTTATGGAAGGAAATGTCGGAGTCCTATATGTTGGAATCAATTAAGTGATGTTCGTGACTTAGGCCCCGATGTTCTTGTTGAAACCATTGATAATGTGAAGGTCATTCGTGATAGAATGAAAGCCGCTCAAGACCGTCAAAAGTCTTATGCCGATATCGAAGAAGGCCGTTAGAGTTTGAAATTGGGATAAAGTGTTTTGAAAGTATCTCCAATGAAGGGTGTTAAACGGTTTGGCGTTAAGGGTAAATTGAGCCCGAAATACATTGGACCCTTTGATATTGTGAAAAGGATTGGTGCCGTTGCTTACAAGTTGGATTTGCCCCCGAATTTTGCTAAGGTTCATGATGTATTCCATGTTTCTCAATTGAGAAAGTATGTTAGTGATCCAAGCCATGTTTTTCAGAAGGAAATGCCCGAGCTTGAACCGAATATGTCCTTTAAAGAGAAGCTGATCCGCATCCTAGATCGCAAAGAGAAGAAGTTGAGAAGTAAGTTGGTTCCTTTAGTGAAAATCTTGTGGAGATGTGCTAATGTCGAAGAAGAGACTTGGGAAACGGAAGCTTCTATGCGTAGTAATTATCCAAGCCTATTCGATTAAGTTATCTTTCTTTCGCTCAAGTTTCGAGGGCGAAACTTTTTAAAAGGTGGGGTGATTGTAACACCCGCAAATGTACCCTATTTTAATAGTAAAAATATTTTACGGATACTTTTCAGCGAAATTTAGTTTTAGTTTAGAATTAAATTTCTCGTGTCGAATTTAGAATTTCCGACTTCGTATTTGGATTTTTCGCGAGATTTCAAGTGAATCCCGTCTTGAGACGTCTTTGACTTTTCTTGACTCTTTCCACTCACTCTCTACTTATTCTAACCCTAACCCTAACTTCCTCACAACTCAACATTTCTTTCTTCCTCACTAAGAAAACCGCAAAAGCATAACTTCCATTTTTGATCCGTCTTATAATCATCATAACTCTTTCATTTCTCGCTCAAATTCACGTAAGTTCGTCTAATTCTTTCCCTGTTATCTTCCTCTATCCGTATTGGTAATAAAATTACCGTCTTTCTCGCTTTTCAAACCTTCCGTCTTTCTCTAGGTGAATTATATTCAACTTTTATTAACTATTTGTAGGTGGTGACCTTCAAGATCCCGACAAAGACTACTTCTTGATTGAAGAGGATATTGACGCGGAGTAAAGACGCAAAAAAGTAACGGTGAAGGGTTACTTGATATCATTTACGTGTTTTACGTGTTTTCTATGCTAGGAATCGTATTTAGGATATGATTAAGAAGCTTAGAAATGGTGTTGATGATGATACTTGTTGCTGGTTTAGAATTGATATGAGTATGAATGATTTGTGATAATAATTGATGATAGTTAATTGTTGATTCTTAGTAAAAACATGTTGTTTTTGTGTGAAGTTGACCCCAGCCGGCCGACCGGCAGCCGGTCAGCCTACCGGCTGGGGCAGTGGCTGTATATTATTGTTGTTACGTGAAGTTTTATGCATGAGTTAGGTCTCAGCCGGCCGACCGGCAGCCGGTCAGCCGACTGGCTCAGACACCTCAACCTTCCTTCTTGTTTTTCTTATATGCCCTTGGTCCCAGCCGGGTAGCCGGCAGCCGGTCCCATTGACCGGCTGGGACACACTGATATTTCATGTTGGTTTTCATATGATACATGGCGTCAGCCGGGTGGCCGGCAGCCGGTCCACCTGACCGGCTGGCACCTGCTGGCACCTGTTGGAAGGCTCCTTGTATTTCTTGTTTACGATTTCATTTATAATATTTCCGATCGTTCATTTATCGTATAATTTTACGGAATGACTTTAAATATTAATGTTTCGAAGATAGGATATTTCATTCGCTTGTATCGCATGTTTTGTGACGGTTTTTGTTATGTCCCACTTTGAGTCGGTTTTTACAAATGTTACGGTTTGAGCACTATTTTGTTATGTGCTTTGTACTCTCATTCCCTTGGCTACCTCCACGTTCGTAAGGCTGGAATGTCGAAACGGGGAGGTATCCTACTGCTTAATTGCATGTGTTAGTGGGCATACGACGACGTTGTTGGGAGGCGAACGCTTTGCGTTGATCGACCCGGCCGTCAAATGTTGTGTACTTGCGAGGTGGTGATATTTGCATGTAGCGTACCGCTTGTTATGAGCCTTGAGCTCTTTTCCGCCTCTTTCGTGAATTATATCGACCGAATTTGGGGTACACGGCGTCTTTGATTGACCAAGTCTTGGATGCGAAATTTTTATCGCATGTCGAACCGGAAAATGCGATTCCGGGAGTCTGGCCAGATTTAGACTAGGACCGTATTATTATCGTCGTTCTACGAGAAGGAAATTAGTCCACATATACGAAATGAATTGAATCGTGTATGCGTTCAGCGAAATGTCTTATCCCGTGGATGCCTTTTAATCATACTTGCCATGTACACGGTGCTAGTGCGTTTCATTTACCGTGAAAGAGGTCGTCAACATATTGTATGTTTGGATGGATGATCATATGATTGGTTTATTCATGATCTTTCGATGACTTGGCATGGTTTGTTTGTCGAGTCTCAATCTTATCAAACTTATACCGCTAACGGTGAGATGTAAGCCCTAGTGAGCGTATTCGGTTGCCTAAGAGTGTCTTCCCCGAGTCTTTGTATAACATGATGGATTCGGATTTGTATTCCATATGCTCTTATCATTATATATTGAATTGCTTATCTATCCTTATCGTATTTCACATGTATATCTATATATGCATGCTTCTACTTTTGTATTTCCTTTTATGTACGTTTAATGTGATATGGCTGGGAGAACCCGGAGTTACTCCCCACTGACTGTGGCGTTCATGTTTTTCATGGATGAACAGGTTGCTTGATTGGATGGCTTTTTGCTTGATATTTTGGGTTCGGGTGTGAGCTAGCGGGCGTTGTCCCTGGATGAAACACCTCTAGACGTTATTTAGCTTGTTTGCTAATCACTTTTACCTTGCTAACATTTGGAGAGACTACGTCTCTTGTTGTAGTATATTTTGTACTTTGGTTTGTAATATTTGACACTCCTCGTATTTTCTATCTTCCATGTATAAAGGTTTTTAAAATACCGTATTTCCGCTAATTAAATCACATGCTTGTATGTTTTATTTCCGCATTCGCGAGGGTTGTCACAGTTGGTATCAGAGCTTTATCGCTCTCGACGCACACACGTGAACCCTAAACTTAAACTACTTGACCTTGAAATAATAAATGAGAGATGGGTAGAAGTTAAGGACTTTACTTGGTAGTCTATTTATTTATGCTAATTGAGGAGTAACTTAATTTGTTTTTGTTTCTTATGAAGATGGTTAGACCACGAGTGGTAGAGAATCTCATGCTAAAAGCTCTTCCGCAAGTGTTGAAAAATCAACAAGATGCGGCTTTAGCTCAAGCCAACCAAGTTCCCCCTCGTAGAGAAGATAACCATCAAGGAGGCTACGCTTGGGCAGCTGGTCAAATAGCTAGGAGTAAGATTATACCTTACGGTGAAGAGCCGGACCCTACGGAGCTATCAAAATGGTTCCGTGAGATGGAGAAGCAGTTTGATCTATACCAAGTCTGTGAAGAGGACAAGGTGAGGATCGCAAAGCACTTCCTTGTAAGGGAAACTGATAATTGGTGGGCTATCACTAGTGCCACCGCTACTCTCGAAGATGATTTCAATTGGGCTTGTTTCAAAGCTCTAGTGGAAGGTAGATTCTATCCTAAAGAGCTTAAGCAACAAAGGCTCAAGGAGTTTATTGACTTTAAGCAAGGCAACTTGTCTGCGCAAGACTTTACTATGGAGTTCAACAAGCTTGATCATTTTGCTCCGAGACTTATCAGAGATGACGAGGACCGAGCCTTCTATTACCGCAACAAGCTTAGTGCCGTTCTTCAAAGTAAAGTGAGGAGGAATACTACTTCCTTTGGGGATTTATATGATGATGCTTTGTGGGCCGAGAATTCTATGAAGGCTATTAGGGATGAAGCTTTGATGAATAATCCCTCTTCTTCTTTCACTCCAAGGCCAAATGTCTATGGGAAGAGACCGTTTATTCCGTCTCCTTCTAACTCTTATGCTAACAAGAGGAGATTTAATCCTCCTTCAAATGCAAACACAAGAGCTCTTGCTCCTTTCATTCCCCGAGCTACTTCTAATGTGGCTCATAGGCCTTATGCTCCTCAAGCTCAAGCTCAAGGTTGTCAATGTAACCGTTGTAGACAACCACATCACCCCGGTGTGGCATGTTTCAACCGACCTTTTGTGTGCTTCTTTTGCCAAAAGGGCGGTCACCGTTATGATGATTGCCCTGATCGAAAGTTGCCCCCTCCTCCTGCTAAACCTAAGGGTTCTATCTTTGTTATGAGCTGTGTTAAAGCCGATGCTCATCCAGAGATCATTACGGGTATGTTCTCAATCTTAGAGCAACCGTGTCTTCTTCTATTTGATACCGGTGCTTCAATGTCTTTTGTGTCTTCGACTTATGCTAATAAATTATCTATCGAGCCTACATCTAGTGAGGATACTCCCATATCCTTACCTTCCGGAGATGATATCTCTTGTTCTACTCTATATCCAAATGTCCCAATATCTATTGCGGGTTCTATCTTTCCCGCTAATCTCCTTAAGTTCCCTCTAGGAGTGTTCGATATAATCCTAGGTATTGATTGGTTAGCATTGTACCATGCTAGGTTCGAGTGTCGTGATCAAAAGATTTACTTAAAAAGTCCTTTAGGAGTTAGAATAACCTATAAGGGATCTCATCCCCGAAAAGGTGTGTCTTTGATTTCCGCTATGAAATTGGTAAGTATGTTTAGAAAGGGTCACCAAGCATACTTGTGTATTGTGACTTCTTCAACTACCTTTTTGCCAAATATTGAAGATGTGCCTATCGTTCGAGAATTCGTTGATGTATTCCCTGAAGATTTTCCCGGGATTCCTCCCGAGCGTGATGTTGAGTTCTCTATTGATCTTGTACCTGGTTCCGGTCCCATAGCCAAAGCTCCTTACCGTATGGCTCCAACCGAATTGAAAGAATTAAGGAAGCAGCTAGATGATATAATTGAGAAGGATTTTATTCGACCAAGTGCCTCGCCTTGGGGTGCTCCCGTTCTTTTTGTGAAGAAGAAAGATGGTTCTATGAGGCTTTGTATTGATTATCGTGAGTTGAATCGGATTACAATCAAGAATAGGTATCCTTTGCTGAGGATAGAAGATTTGTTTGATCAACTAAAGGGTGCTTCTACTTTCCCCAAGATTGATTTGAGTTCCGGTTATCACCAAATTCCCGTTCGTGAAATTGATATTCCGAAGACCGCTTTTAGTACAAGGTATGGTCATTATGAGTTCAAGGTGACGCCATTTGGATTGACGAATCTATCTTTATGGACCAAATGAACCGCACATTTAGTGAGTACCTTGATAAGTGGGTGGTGGTGTTCATTGACGATATTCTTATTTTCTCCAAGTCCGAAGAAGAGCATGCTATTCATCTAAGGATTATTTTGAGTGTTCTTCGTCGTCAGAAGTGGTATGCTAAATTCTCCAAGTGCGAATTTTGGTTACCTAAGGTGTCCTATCTTGGGCATGTGATTTCTAAAGAGGGTGTAATGGTGGATCCTTTGAAGATTGAAGCTGTGGTGGATTGGAAGAGTCCGACCGATATTAAAGAAATTTGAAGTTTTCTTGGTTTAGCTGGTTATTACAGTAGATTTGTCAAGGATTTCTCTAAGATTGCTAGACCGATGACCCAGTTGTTGAAGAAGGAAACCAAATTCCTATGGAATGAAGCTTGTGAAGCCGCGTTTCAAGAGTTAAAGAAAAGGTTAACTACCGCTCCGGTGTTGACTTTGCCTGAAGATGGTGTAGACTTTGATGTCTATTGTGATGCTTCTAAGATGGGTTTGGGTTGTGTTCTTATGCAAAGTAGGAAAGTTGTGGCTTATGCTTCGAGATAGTTGAGAGTTCATGAAGTGAACTATCCTACTCATGATTTGGAATTGTGCGCCGTTGTTCATGCTTTGAAGGTGTGGAGACACTACCTTATTGGAGTTCATTGTCGTATATTCACCGATCATAAAAGTTTGAAGTACATATTTACTCAAAAAGAGTTGAATATGAGGCAAAGAAGATGGTTGGAATTGGTGAACGATTATGATTTTTAGTTATTGTATCATGAAGGGAAGGCTAATGTTGTTGCCGGTGCTCTTAGTAGGAAAGCTTCTCATGCATTGAATGTTATGCGGGTATTACCCGAGGATCTTTGTTCCGAGTTTCGAAAGTTGAGGTTAGAATTCGTGGAGTGTGGATTTGTTCATGATGGTGCTATGACTGCCGAACCTGTGTTTCTCCGTGAGATCCGCGAAAGCCAAGTTGATGATCTTACCTACAAGTCTATTCAAGCCAAACTTCTTGAAGGTAAAGCTAAAGATTTCAAGTTTGATGATAAAGGTGTTCTTCGAGACCATGGCCGTTTGTTTGTGCCTAATGCTCTTGATTTTAGAAAGCGAGTTCTTGATGAAGCTCACCTTGCCCCTTATTCTACTCACCCCGGAGATGATAAGATGTATAAAGATTTGAAACTACAATTTTGGTGGCCGAACTTGAAGGGCGATGTTGTGTCTTATGTTGGAAGATGTCTTACTAGCCAACAAGTGAAGATTGAACACAAGAGGCCCGGTGGATTGCTACAACCTTTGGATATTCCGCTATGGAAGTGGGAATCTATCTCTATGGATTTTGTTATGGCTTTGCCGAGGACCGTTGGAGGTAAAGATGCCGTTTGGGTTGTTGTTGATCGTTTGACCAAGTGTGCTAGATTCATTCCGATCAAAGAAACTTGGAGTTTAGATCGACTAGCGAAAGCCTATGTCGATGAGATTGTTAGATATCATGGTGTTCCTAAGGAGATTATATCCAACCGAGATCCGAGATTTTGTTCGAGATTTTGGAAGGCTTTACAAGAAGCCATGGGTAGTAAATTGTTGATGAGTACCGCATTTCATGCCGCTACCGGTGGTCAGACCGAGAGGACTATTCAGACTTTATGTAACACCCGGAAATGTACCCTATTTTTCTAGTGAAAATATTTTACGGATACTTTTCAGCAAATTTAAGTTTTAATATAGAATTTTATGTTCCGAGTCGAATTTAGAATTTCCGAGTTCGTATTTAGAATTTCCGCGAGATTCCATGAGAATCCCGTCTTAAGGAGAGTTTGACTTTCGTTGACTTTTTCCCTCATATACTCCCTTCCTCACCCTAAACCTAATTCATTTCCCACAACTCAATTTCATTTCTTCTTCTCTAAGAAACCCAAAACTTTGCCTCCATTTTCATCCATCTTCGAATCATCACTACGCCTTCATTTCTTGTTCAAATTCACGTAAGTTCGTCTTATTCTTTCCCTCTTATCTTCCTCTATCCGTATTGGTAATAAAATTACCGTCTTTCTCACTTTTTAAATTATCCGTCTTTCTCAAGGTGAATGATATTCATCTTTTATTATCTAATTGTATGTAGGTGGAGACTAGGAAGGTTTAGAAATCGATTAAAGACGTGAAAAGGTAACGGTGAAGGGTTACAAGATATCATTTACGTGTTTTATGTGATTTCTAGGATAGAAACCGTATTTAGATTATGGTTAGTATGCTTAGGACTTGTTTTGTTGTTGTTGGTTGTTGTTAGTTGTTAATTGATATGAGAATTGATGGTTTGTGTTGATAAATGAGGATTTTGTTGTTGGTAACTTGTTGGAAATTGATCGTCCCTGAATCCCGTGTGGGACTCAAGCTGCGTTGGGGGACGCAGGCTGCGTTGTAGGACGCAGGCTGCGTCACTCGCCGCCGACTGAAATTTTCCTGCACTGACCCCTTTTCGTAAAATGATCATATCTCCTTCGTTACTTGCTTGTTTTGGGCGTGTGACATCCCGTTGGAACCGTAAGAGGACAAGCTATCACCTCTATTTATAATTTCTGCATTTGCATGTCTAGAACTCAAGTTATGACCGTTTGAAGTGGACCCTTGTTTTCGTTGGTTTCCAAACAATGTTGTTTTGGAGAGGTGATCTATGTTTTTATTCATTATTCTTCATAAACTTGTTCTAATGCTTATGTATCATGTATTGATTCATGTTTATCATATTTACATTTATATATTGCCATATTCTCATGTTTTGTGATGGTTTTTGATATGTCCCACTTTGAGTCGGTTTTTACAAATGATACGGTTTGAGCACTATTTTGTCTTGTGCTCTGTACTCTCATCCCCTTGGCTACCTTCCCGTTCGTAAGGCTGGAATGTCGGAACAGAAAGGTATCCTACTGCTTAAGTGCATGTGTTAGTGGGCATACGACGACGTTGTTGGGAGTTGAACGCTATGCGTTGATCGACCCGGCCGTCAAATGTTGTGTACTTGCGAGGTGGTCTTATTTGCATGTAGCGTACCGCTTGTTATGAGGCTTGTGCTCTTTTCCGCCTCTTTCGTGAATTGATCTACCGAATTTGGGGTACTCGGCGTCATGTGTAAGACCGAGTCTTGGATGCGAAACGTTTATCGCATGTCGAACCGGAATATGTGATTTCGGGATTCTGGCCAGATTTAGACTAGGACCGGGTATTTATATCGTCGTTCTACCAGGAGGAAAATTAGTCTACATATACGAAATGAATTGAATCGTGTTTGCGTTCAGGGCAATGTTTTATCCTGTGGATGCCTTTTAATCATACTTGCATGTACACGGTGCTAGTGCGTGTCATTTACCGTGAGAGATGTCGTCGTGTCGTCGTCTTTGAATGCGTGATTTCATGATATTATTCATGGTCATTGCATGATTGGGCATTGTCAATGTATTGGTTCGTGAATGGATGATAATATGTTGGATTTATTGTGATCATCGCATGACTTGGCATGGTTTGTTTGTCGAGTCTCAATCTTATCAAACCTATACCGCTAACGGTGAGATGTAAGCCCTAGTGAGCGTATTCGGTTGCCTAAGAGTGTCTTCCCCGAGTCTTTGTATCACATGATGGATTCGGACTTGTAACTCTTATGCTCTTATCAATATATATTGAATTGCCTATCTATCCTTATCGTATTTCACATGTATATCTATATGTATGCATGCTCTACTTTTGTATTTCCTTACATGTACGTTTAATGTGATATGGATGGGAGAACCCGGAGTTACTCCCCACTGATTGTGGCGTTCATGTTTTTCATGAATGAACAGGTTGCTTGCATGGATGGCTTTTGCTTGACATTTTGGGTTCGGGTGTGAGCTAGCAGGCGTTGTCCCTGGATTAAAACACCTCTAGACGATTTTAGCTTGTTTGCTAAACACTTTTACTTGTTAACTTTTTGGAGAGACTTCGTCTCTTGATGTAGTATAATTCGTACTTTAGTTTGTAATATTTGACACTCCTCGTATTCTTTCCTTGCATGTATAAAGGTTTTTAAAACTTCATATTTCCGCTATATAATTCACATGCTTGTTTGTTTTATATTTCCGCATTTCAAGGGTTGTCACAGTTGGTATCAGAGCTTAAACGCTCCCGACGCACACACGTGAACCCTAAACTTAAACTACTTGACCTTGAAATTATAAATGAGAGATGGGTAGACTTAAGGACCTAAGGTGGTAGTCTTTGGTGTACTTGATGTTTGTTAGGTTCTAACTTGTTTGTTGATTGTGTTGAGTAATGTTATGTTTGTTTGTATCTACCGTCTTAAGGTGGATCTTTGTGTTACCTAGAAGAAGTATACTCTACCGAAGATTTGAAGATTTACAAGCCTAATTGAAGTGTATTTCTTCTTCATCTATGAATTCTCTCGTCCCTATTATATTATGCTCTCTTCCTTCTATCTTGGTGCTTCTTTCTCTTCCAGCTTGTTTGCCTCTTGGAAATTATTCTTGATAGTTCCTCCATCTTACCATTTGTATCCTTACCTTTCTCTTGTAACATTTTTGTGGATGTCATACCCATTTGTTTGTAGTATATTAACCTTCGTCGGAAGAATTTTGGACTTGGTGGAATGTTAGTGTTGATTAAAATAAATTTGGGATTCGAGAAAAATTGTGTAGACTTAAGTTCTCCCCTAGTTGTGAGAGTTGGTATCCTTGAGGAAAGTGTGGTGAGGTATGTTTGATGATTTCAATGCTTAATGCTTGCCATGACTCATGTGTGAATAGTTCATGGTATTTTATGGTGTAAAGTTGAATGAGTTGGCTAGGACTTCTTAACCCATTAGTGATTTAATCTTTTGGACTTAGAAGTTTAGTATTGTTTTGAAGACCATGCTTATGATAGGTCTAATTGTTGTAAATAGGAAGCTTTGAATGATATCTTGAGGTGCGAAATACTTTTGAGACTAAGTGACTTCTTGTGGATTCTAGTTTATGTGTTAGAATATAGGCTTGGTGAAAAAGCATTTGGCTATAGTTCTTGGATTTAAAGATATGATCTTATCTTATGGTATCGGAGACTCATTTGGAGTAGTAAGGTTTCGTGGTAAGTTGAACCATATTACTTGAGGATTATAATGTGAGTTATGATGGAAATACCTTAGGACGTTAATGATGATGTTTGACTTGAGGTTGTAATTTGTTACTAATGAACTCGTGGGCTATATGAGTTGAAAATGACCGAGCATAAGGGAGTATTTGTAAGTCCTTCAGTTAAAGAAACCTTTGAGGTTGTGTTGAATATTTGAGCTAAAGGAATGTTACTATGCTTGAGTTGCAATTCCACATTTGGGAATCTGTGTGATATGAAAGGATGGATGAATTGGGTTGTAGTCGATTTGTCGAATTCAGGTGTACCTTACTTTGATGATTGTGGTACGATGGTCCTTTGTAAGAGACCTTTGTTTGGGATGAGTTGCTTTACTATCACCCTAAGTCTGAAAAGAGAAATTTTGTGGATTAAACCTTAAACCTTTACTCGTGCCATCATTCTTTTTCATTTCCATTCTTGAATGTTTTTGTCAAGATTGATCTTTAAGAAATCGCTTGCTCGTACCTTCTTTCTTACTCGGATATCTTCATAACGCTACTATCTGCTTTGTCTCCTTCTTGACCTCGTTATTTTCAGCGTTCCTCTCTTGTAATCTCGTGCCTGATTTATTTCCGTGTTCTCCTTGAGATCCCTTGTCGTTTCCTATCTCATTGCTCCTTCATCGTTTCTCTACAAGATTGGATATTCCGTTTGTAAGGCTCAGAGAATAAGTGTAATGTATTTTGGGATTCTTTAGCTAGAATATGTGGAGTGTAAACTACTAAGGTTCACAAGTTTTAAGTAAGCTTGATGAACTTGATTCAAACTGAGAACAAAACAAGTGACAAGGGATATTGTTTTAGGGATATTGAGTTGTTTAACTGAAAGACTCAGGGGATATGACTTAGAGACAATCCTCTACAGCAAGGCACAAGAGAAAAGGACTCAAAGACGGGATTTAGAGATAGTTTTCAAGTATTACAGCAAAGCACAAACACTCTAAACTAAACTCAACAGCAAGTAAGTTAACCACAGCAAAGCACAGGTATAACTTGACTCACAATACAAGGCACTGATCAAACACCTGGGAGATGTATCAGGCTTGTTTCAAACTACAGCTCTTAGCACAAGTTTGTTAACATTGAGTGATTTCTCAAAGTTTAATTCATTCATTCATAAAAAGTCTGCTCAAACAAACATACAAGACCTCTTTATATAGAGGGGCTGATAACTTGTGAGCCATTGGATGCACAGATCATCCAAGGGCCAACTTAGGATTCAAACTACTACTACTGACACTAATTAAGAGCCTCATAATAGGAAGAGCTCAACAACAATAAAGAACAGACACAAGACACAAAAAACAGACTGAACAAAAAGCAAATAAAGCAGTTTTGGAGTTTTCCTGAAATGGAAATCTGTTGTTCTTGTTGCCTTGTTGCTTTGCCTGGATGTGTTGCTGCTCCTTGGGACTCCCTACTCTTATTAGAACATAGATAAGACCTGCCTTGTACGAGGACAAGTTGACTTAAACAAAAGGAAACCACAAACTGCCTTGTACTTTCTCTGTTTTTTAATGGGTTTGCTGGACTCTAACTTGAGGTGTCTGTTTCATGGGTTTTTACTAGACTTCAAAAGGATTTGTCCTAGACAAACTTGTAGCTTAGTGGGTTGGCTTGATGGTAGGCCATGGTGGGGGTGGTTGGGATGCTCTGGTGTACCTCCTAGATACAGGGTTTGGGAATTGGTCTGTCTGAGCCTGAAGGGTTTTGTTTCTGTCTTGTGTGGGTAATGTGGGTTGTGTTGGGGCTTGGCATAGGTTGTTGAGTCTTGGACTGTCTTCCTCACTGTTGTAGCTTGGCATGGCTTGGTCTTGGCTTGTCATAGCTTGTTGTTTGGACCATGTAACTCTAGCTTCCATCTGAGGGGTCATTGGGGTTAGGCTTGCCTTGTTTGTGGCTTGATCATTAAGGCCCCTTGGGTGAGCTTGCTGCGTGTATTTTATATAGACTTTCTAGTCCGTTTATGCATGCATTTATATGTCATTTAAGTGATATTATATCACCATATGCCCCTATTTGGCTACTTTGTGCTTTCATGACTATTTTGTAGGTACAAGTTGCATAGTAGCGGAAACCGAGCCAAAACAGTCCACTTTGCATGCATTTAGGAGAATGGAAGGAACGGAACAGAAGCTCTTGCATGGGAAAGCGTGAAACTGCTCGCAATCAGTCTAAAGCCGTGTCCAACACTGCTCGATCGAGTAAGTAGCTGCTGAAAAGTTGCTCGATCGAGTAGAATTGTTACTCGATCGAGTGATTTCCTAGAATAAAGTCCTCGATCGAGTAGAATTGTTACTCGATCGAGTAAAATCTATCATGGGCCTTAAGTCCATAGCTTAATTAGGTTTAAGAGTCGTGTTATGCCTATATAAACTCTTATTCGTCGTCATTGACAAAAGGAGATTCAGAATCATTAGGATTCTGAACCCTTAGGGTTCGGGATTATTAGCTCTAATCTTCCATTAGTTTCTAAACTTTATCTTTGGTTTGCATTCGGGTTTATCGACGTAGGATTTGTTCTTTACGCCGGATTTGCTAAGATTGTAAACTCCTATCTTCTTTTCTCTCTTTCCTTCTTAACCTTTAGTCTTAATTACTGTTTTCTTCTCTTAATTACTGCTTTGTTATTATTCATGCTTGTCAATTACGGTTTTATTATGTCTTATGTCATATGTTTAATCGTCTCAGTTAGCATCGTTCATAACATGAGTAGCTAATTCTCTTGTATGTTGGGATGAGGGAAACTGTAGTAAAGGCATGTTAGGATAGATTAGTTTAGCTAGTCGTGAGAATCAATCTTTGCAATTTAATTGAGGTTTAGTCGAATGAGTGCACGCAGGAGACTAGACTAGGTAGTTAACCCCGACCTGGATCGAGAGATTGGAAGGGAAGGCTTGCTTAGAATTGATAGGTGACTCCTAAGAGGACGAGAGTTAATTAGGAAAATCCCTAGGGCGGTTTGAGACCGAGAGGAGAAAACCATTGCTCTTCTCATTAAAAGATTGACTGACTTAGTTGACCCGTAGATGCCGATACTTCAGTAGACCGAATCCTAGCATATTCTTTCTCTATCTTTATTTCTCTTCCTTTAATCTTTTTAGTTTAGTATAAACCTTTTCAAACCCCCATAGATTGTTACTGGCAGAATTAGATTTCAGTTAATTAGTTTCCTCCCTGTGGAGATCGACCCTACTTCCGCTATCTTCTTAGTTAGTTGACTTAGGTTTTATTTTTGGTGTATAACGACCACATCAAATTTTGGCGCCGTTGCCGGGGAGGCAATTTAATTTTCTGTTATTTATTTCTGTCTCGTCTTAAGGAATTTCTAATTCCTTAAGACTGTTCTTATCTTTTCTCTCTAGTTGTGTATGCGCAGGTAGAGAAGGATAGATAAGACTCTTCAGGAGGAAGACTTGAGTACTCCTGACTCCGTCTTCGACAGTTCTATTTTCATGGAAGATTCGACTGTTGAGACTACCGTGACAGCGAAGATGCCTAACATTGTTAGTCACTCCGAGCCCACCGCTGCACGTATACCCCAGGGATTGTGGAAAAAGAAGTCAGAAATTACCACAGCTGAGGGTACTTCCGTAAGTCAAAGGCCTGACGGTGGCCTTGTCGCGGAACTATTTGGTTACTAGCCGGGTTTGCAACCCCGTGCAACTTGTAAAAACAATCTTTTGCGTTTTCATTAGACAATTAGACTACTACGTGATAATCCGTAGTCTAGACAATTTATTTCTCCTGCTAGACTGTCTTTTGGTATTTCTTTGGGTATCGGTTTGTATTGTTTTTGCAGGAACGTGAAGCAGAAATCAATCGCCACAAGGCGAAGAAAAAAAAGACCTCGATCGAGTGGCATGTTATTCGATCGAGGGGAATTCCAGACAAACGAGTAAACTGAGGGCCATCAAAAGAAGACCACTCGATCGAGTAAACCCAACTACTCGATCGAGCAGTCCTGTTCGACAAAAGCCCTCGATCGAGTAGAATTCTACTCGATCGAGCAAACTAAACTCTCTATAGAGAAGTCTTCGATCCCCTTTTGAATTTACTCGATCCCAATTCCCCTTTTTGATCTTCATCTTTCGATTTTTTTGCATAATCTTACCTGCAATTCGTGTTAGTATCCAAATTAATTGTGGACAGAGGCAACTGATGGGAGACGGTGATGTTAGACCTTCAGTTTGATGCTGGTTTGGGGAAGCTTTGTTTTGTGAGTTGTTTCTGTTCCTTTTTTTTTTTTTTCCATTCTTTATATATCTTTCATTCATTAGGAACATGTATTAGGTTGTTTTTTTTCCCTTCCCTTATATGATGTTGTGCTATAGCCAATGAGGACATTGTCTGTTTTGGTTTGGGGAAGTGTTTTACATCCTTTTGCGTCTGCATTTGCATTTGTATTGCATTCACGTTTACATTCATGTTAATTAGAAAAACTTTGAAAAAATCAAAAATATCACGTTTATTTTTGCATTTATTTGAGTCGGATTGGAGTCTTGTTCATGATGAAATTGCACTACAAGTTTATTTTTTGCTATTTTTTGCACCTTTCTTGAGTTATTTAGTAAAATCGAAATAGTGAACTATTGAATTTTGTCTTGGAATTTAATTTTGATTATTAGACTTGACTCAACATTTTTGGCAAACTACTTATATATTCTGAGTTTTAGAGCCTATAACTGGTGACATCCATGACCAGTTCATCTAGGAATGAGAGTAGTTACTCCCCACATCTCGTGTCATTTGCTTGTATATGAATTTTGATTTCTTATTGCCTGCACGCATTGGGTTTGTGGTCGGTATTACGTGTTTTGAGAATATTTGCATCTCCCTTTTCCTCATTTTACCCCATTAACTCCACATAAAGCCATATCTACCTGTTGCCCTTAACTACATCCCAAACTTAGCCTACCTTTGCCGAGCTAGTTTAGTAGTCGAGGTACATTTTACAGTTATGTCAGTTTTGGCTCGTTTCATTGATTGGAGTGGGTATTTACGAGAAAAAGAAGAGAAGTGTTGATAGTGTCTCGATCGAGTACTTTGTTTAGCTCGATCGAGCGGATTTTGTTAGTTATTGCCTCGATCGAGTGACTTGTTCTGCTCGATCGAGAGGTTTCCTCAGACAGCCAAGAGAAAGAAAAAGAAAAGAAAAGAAAGAAAAAAATGAAAAAATATATTGAAAAAATGATTGGCTGAAGTTATTGTTTTCTACACCTCCTATGCGTATCATTATTTTGTCGAGGTGTTTTATGGGATTTGTGTTGTTTATGCCTAGATTTGGTAAGGCATTGAGTTTAATTTTTGATTGTTGGAAGATGGAACGAGTTCTATTGTGGTCTTGTTAGGAACTAGCTTGGCTATTTACCCTCACATTTCCATTAATTGTTTTGCCCCTTCTTACCAATTAGCCTCACATATCCATACTTTTGCAAATATTCGGCATGTGATTGTCCTTGAACGGTGGTTATGCGTGTGTACGGTGCTTGAATCATTTTTCATGTTAGTTAGCAATGCATGTTGTGTCGGTCGTAGTCTAGGTGAGTGACTATATTTTCTTCTCTCTTTCTTATACATATTTACTTACCATTTGCTTGTTGAGAGAAGAGTGACCCGTGAGAGTCCGAATTTGATTGAGTCTTGCAAGGTCGAAAGTCTAATTTATTTCCAAGATTGTATAAATTCGTTTACTTTCGTATTAAGCTTTGTAGCGATTGAATGAGTGCATTGAACTGTTTAACATTGACTTGTTGCTAGCTCTGAGACTTGCTCCATTCCCCTAGGTTTATTTCGTTCCATATAGCTGCATTTAGTTTGCTTGAGGACAAGCAAAGGTTTAGTTTGGGGAAGTTTGATGCGTGTATTTTATATAGACTTTCTAGTCCGTTTATGCATGCATTTATATGTCATTTAAGTGATATTATATCACCATATGCCCCTATTTGGCTACTTTGTGCTTTCATGACTATTTTGTAGGTACAAGTTGCATAGTAGCGGAAACCGAGCCAAAACAGTCCACTTTGCATGCATTTAGGAGAATGGAAGGAACGGAACAGAAGCTCTTGCATGGGAAAGCGTGAAACTGCTCGCAATCAGTCTAAAGCCGTGTCCAACACTGCTCGATCGAGTAAGTAGCTGCTGAAAAGTTGCTCGATCGAGTAGAATTGTTACTCGATCGAGTGATTTCCTAGAATAAAGTCCTCGATCGAGTAGAATTGTTACTCGATCGAGTAGAATCTATCATGGGCCTTAAGTCCATAGCTTAATTAGGTTTAAGAGTCGTGTTATGCCTATATAAACTCTTATTCGTCGTCATTGACAAAAGGAGATTCAGAATCATTAGGATTCTGAACCCTTAGGGTTCGGGATTATTAGCTCTAATCTTCCATTAGTTTCTAAACTTTATCTTTGGTTTGCATTCGGGTTTATCGACGTAGGATTTGTTCTTTACGCCGGATTTGCTAAGATTGTAAACTCCTTTCTTCTTTTCTCTCTTTCCTTCTTAACCTTTAGTCTTAATTACTGTTTTCTTCTCTTAATTACTGCTTTGTTATTATTCATGCTTGTCAATTACGGTTTTATTATGTCTTATGTCATATGTTTAATCGTCTCAGTTAGCATCCTTCATAACATGAGTAGCTAATTCTCTTGTATGTTGGGATGAGGGAAACTGTAGTAAAGGCATGTTAGGATAGATTAGTTTAGCTAGTCGTGAGAATCAATCTTTGCAATTTAATTGAGGTTTAGTCGAATGAGTGCACGCAGGAGACTAGGCTAGGTAGTTAACCCCGACCTGGATCGAGAGATTGGAAGGGAAGGCTTGCTTAGAATTGATAGGTGACTCCTAAGAGGACGAGAGTTAATTAGGAAAATCCCTAGGGCGGTTTGAGACCGAGAGGAGAAAACCATTGCTCTTCTCATTAAAAGATTGACTGACTTAGTTGACCTGTAGATGCCGATACTTCAGTAGACCGAATCCTAGCATATTCTTTCTCTATCTTTATTTCTCTTCCTTTAATCTTTTTAGTTTAGTATAAACCTTTTCAAAACCCCCATAGATTGTTACTGGCAGAATTAGATTTCAGTTAATTAGTTTCCTCCCTGTGGAGATCGACCCTACTTCCGCTATCTTCTTAGTTAGTTGACTTAGGTTTTATTTTTGGTGTATAACGACCACATCAGAGCTCCTGCTGCAGCCTCCCCAGGTTGAAAAGGGCTTGACCTCAAGCCTGTGTCTTCTTCTCCCTCAGAGTCTTCAAAGAAAGGACTAAGATCTCCAACATTGAATGTCCCATGGACTGCATACTCTCCTGGTAGATCAATTTTGTAGGCATTGGGACCTATCTTCTCTATGACTTGAAAAGGACCATCTGCTCTTGGCTCTAGCTTGTTCTTTCTCTTGGAAGGGAACCTTTCTTTCCTTAGGTTGATCCATACTAGATCTCCTGGTGCAAAGTCTTTCTTGGTCTTAGGAACCTTGGCATTCTTCTTGTACAGATCATTAGCTTTCTCAATTTGTTTCCTGACTGATTCATGGAGTTTTAACATTTGTTCCACCCTCTTCTTGGCATCATAGTGGACTTCTGACCTGCACACATTAGACAAACTCAAAGGCATTAAGGGGTTAGTACCATAGACCACTTCAAAGGGGGAGTGGCCTGTGGCTGCTGATGGAGCTCTATTGAAAGAGAACTCTGCTTGAGCCAACTTCAAGTCCCAATCCTTGAGAGATTTGCTGACTATACACCTCAAGATTCTTCCCAAGGTCTTGTTAGTCACCTCAGTTTGGCCATCAGTTTGAGGGTGATGGGAGGTACTAAACAATAACCTAGTGTTAAGCAGTTTCCACAATGTCCTCCAGAAATGGCTCATAAACTTTGTGTCTCTGTCAGACACAATGGTCCTTGGAACTCCATGTAACCTCACCACCTCATCAAGGTATAGCTCTGCTACACTCACAGCATCCTCAGTCTTCTTGCATGCAATGAAATGTGCCATCTTACTGAACCTATCCACAACCACCATGATAGAATCCTTCCCTCTTGCTGTCCTAGGCAATGCCATTATGAAATCCATACTAACATCCTCCCAAGGCCTACATGGGACTGGTAGGGGAGTGTAAGGTCCTGCTTGGAAAGAACTCTTGGCCTTTTGACAAACTCCACACCTTCTGAGCACTATTTGAACTTCTCCCATCATCTTAGGCCAGTGGAATTGATCTTGTAGTATGTCCACAGTTTTCTGAACCCCAAAGTGTCCTCCAAGGCCACTCCCATGTACCTCCTTGATCAATAGGTTCCTATAAGATCCTCTGGGAACACACAACTTGTTTCCTTTAAACAAGAATCCATTTTGCAAAGTGTAGGGTGAGTCAATGGTTCTTGTTCCCTCTTTCTGTGCTAACCAATCTTCTGCAAAGTCTGGATCTTCTTGATACATGTCCTTCATAAACTCAAAGCCAAGAACCCTTTGCTCCATAGTTGATAGCAGAGTGTACCTCCTAGACAATGCATCAGCCACCACATTTTGTTTGCCCTCTTTGTACTTGCTAGAAAAGGTGAATGACTGAAGGAACTCCACCCACTTAGCATGTCTGTGACTGAGCTTATGCTGGCCTCCTATGTACTTCAATGCCTCATGATCAGAGTGTAAGACAAAAGGTTTGGGCTTCAGGTAATGACTCCAATGCCTCAGAGCTCTGACAAGAGCATAGAACTCTTTATCATATGTAGAATAGTTTAGCTTGGCACCACTTAGCTTTTCACTAAAGTAGGCTACAGGTTTCTTCTCTTGGATGAGGACAGCTCCAATTCCCACTCCACTTGCATCACATTCAACCTCAAATAGGCAATCAAAGTTTGGCAATCTTAGGATAGGTGCACTGCACAAGAGCTTCTTCATGTGTTTGAAAGCCTGTAAAGCATTCTCAGTCCAAGTGAACTCTCCCTTCTTCATGCACTCAGTGAGAGGTGCTGCAATGGTGCTAAAGTCCTTAATGAATCTTCTGTAGAAGGATGCTAAGCCATGGAATCCCCTTACTTCTGTAATACTCCTAGGGATAGGCCAAGACTGGACTGCCATGATCTTGTCTTGATCAACTGAAATGCCTCTACCAGATACCACATATCCTAGAAACTTGACTTCCTCAGTCATGAAGGTGCACTTCTCAAGCTTCCCAAAGAGCTTGCTCTCCTTAAGTATTTCAAACACAGCCTCAAGATGCCTCAAATGATCATCCTTGCTCTTGTGTAGATGAGGATATCATCAAAGTATACCACCACAAATCTCCCTAGGCAAGGCCTAAGCACTTCTGTCATCAATCTCATGAAGGTACTTGGGGCATTTGACAGGCCAAAGGGCATGACAAGCCACTCATAAAGGCCATGCTTTGTTTTGAAGGCTGTCTTCCACTCATCTCCTTCTCTGATCCTCAATTGATGGTAACCTTGCCTCAAGTCAATCTTAGAAAAGAACCTTGAGCCACTTAGTTCATCCAACATGTCATCAAGCCTAGGTATAGGGAACCTATACTTGACTGTGATGTTGTTGATAGCCCTGCTATCTATGCACATCCTCCAAGTCTCATCCTTCTTAGGAACCAACAATGCAGGCACAGCACAAGGGCTTAATGACTCCCTTACAAACCCTTTACTCATCAACTATCCAACTTGCTTTTGTAGCTCTTGTGTAGCCTTAGGATCACATCTGTAGGCTGGTCTATTAGGTAGTACAGACCCTGGCACAAGGTCTATTTGGTGTTCAATTCCTCTCAAAGGGGGTAAGCCATCAGGAAGTTCCTCTGGAAACACTTCCTTGAACTGATCAATGAGGGGCTTAACATCTGCAGGGATCACCTTAGACTCTTCTTCCTGAACTTCCTTTGACAGCAGCATTACTATAGGTTGCTCCTCCCTACACTCCTTGACCATTGCTGACTCAGATAGAAATACAACTCCACTAAAAACCTCAGCCATACTTGGACTTCCATAGCTCTTCTGGTGTGGTGGCAAGGGGGCTAATGTCACCTTCCTGCTCCCATGCTTGAAAGAATAGGTATTGCTTCTTCCTTGGTGTATGGAGCTTTTATCAAACTCCCATGGCCTTCCTAATAGCAAGTGACAGGCATCCATTGGAACAACATCACACAATACTTCATCCTTGTACACACTGCCAATGGAGAAAGGGACCATGCATTGCTTATCCACCTTAACCTCTGCTCCCTTACTCAGCCATCTCAACTTATAGGGGTGAGGGTGATCTTGAGTGCTCAACTTCAGCTGATCAACCATAGTAACAGAAGCCACATTGGTACAACTACCTCCATCTATAATAAGGTTACAAACCCTCCCTTGTATGGTACATCTGCTCCTGAAAATGAGGGACCTTAGATCCTCCTCCAAAGGTATCTGTTGTGAATGCATTACTCTCCATAGGACTAAGCTGTGGCCTGTGTCAGGGAGTGCCACTATTGCCTCCTGACTAGACTCTTCTTCCTCACTCACCACTTCTTCAACCTCAGGCTCATCCCTCTCATACTCAACTAGACCCTCTTTCTCCCAAGCTTCAACTTCCATTATGGTTAAGGTCTTCTTAGAAGGGCAATCCTTCCTGAAATGTCCATAGCCTTGACATTGGAAGCACCTAATTCTGTTCTCAGTCAATGAAGTGCTTGGCTTTTGACCCATGATGCCCTTACCCTTGTCTAAGGTAGGTGGGGGTGCTGTCTTAGGGGTATCCATGGCTCTAAACCCACTATGAGGTCTGGTTTGAAAAGGCCTAACAGGTTTTGGTGTAGCAGGCTTAGTCTTCCCTATCTTCTCAATTCTCAGAGATAGGTTGACAACATCATCAAATGACCACAGAGGTTGCATCCTAACCTTGTTAGCAATGTTCTTATCTAGACCCTCTAAGTACCTAGCAATCCTTTTCTCAGGTTTCTCATTTATATCACATTGTAAGGTGAGTTGTTCAAACTCCCTCAGATAAGATTCAACAGGTTTGTCTCCTTGTTTCAACTTAGACAACTTGATAAACAGATCCTGGGTGTAATCCTTAGCAACAAATGTGTCTAACAGTTTCTTTTTCAGTTTAGTCCAAGACTTGATGGGTTCCTTACCTTCCCTAGCCCTTAACCCTTTCATAGTCTCATACCAAAGGGAAGCATACCCTTTCAGTTTAAGGATGGCTACTTTAAAAGACTTGGAATCATTGTATCCCTTGTACTCAAAGATCCTTTCTACTTCTCTAATCCATTCTAATAAGTCATCAGGATTAAGACTACCAGAAAACTCAGGGATATCTACCTTAAGATGCTTGTCTGTGTTCCTGTGGATGGAAACTCTGCTTCTTGTTGAGTCATCTGAGTCTGGGTACTCTTCATCATCAGGTGGCCTTCCTCTGCCTCCTCCTTGGCCTCTTCCACGTCCTCTACCTCTCCCTCCAGCAAGCAAATGGTTGCCTATAACTTGGTCCAAGGTTCTGGTTAGGGTGGTTACAATCCCAGCCAGATCCTCCATCCTTGCTTCTACTCCTGCTAGTCTCTCTTCACTCATTGGGCTATTTTTGTGTTTTTAAATGTAGTTTAGGGAAAATGAACTCACTAAGACTCTCAACCAAAGCTCTGATAACCAATTTGGAGTGTAAACTACTAAGGTTCACAAGTGTTAAGTAAGCTTGATGAACTTGATTCAAACTGAGAACAAAACAAGTGACAAGGGATATTGTTTTAGGGATATTGAGTTGTTTAACTGAAAGACTCAGGGGATATGACTTAGAGACAATTCTCTACAGCAAAGCACAAGAGAAAAGGACTCAAAGACTGGATTTAGAGATAGTTTTTAAGTATTACAGCAAAGCACACACACTCTAAACTAAACTCAACAGCAAGTAAGTTAACCACAGCAAAGCACAGGTATAACTTGACTCACAATACAAGGCACTGATCAAACACCTTGGAGATGTATCAGGCTTGCTTCAAACTACAGCTCTTAGCACAAGTTTGATAACATTGAGTGATTTCTCAAAGTTTAATTCATTCATTCATAAAAAGTCTGCTGAAACAAACATACAAGACCTCTTTATATAGAGGGGCTGATAACTTGTGAACCATTGGATGCACAGATCATCCAAGGGCCAACTTAGGATTCAAACTACTACTACTGACACTAATTAAGAGCCTCATAATAGGACGAGCTCAACAACTATAAAGAACAGACACAAGACACAAAAACAGACTGAACAAAAAGCAAATAAAGCAGTTTTGGAGTTTTCCTGAAATGGAAATCTGTTGTTCTTGTTGCCTTGTTGCTTTACCTGGGTGTGTTGCTGCTCCTTGGGACTCCCTACTCTTATTAGAACATAGATAAGACCTGCCTTGGACGAGGACAAGTTGACTTAAACAAAAGGAAACCACAAACTGCCTTGTACTTTCTCTGTTTTTAATGGGTTTGCTGGACTCTAACTTGAGGTGTCTGTTTCATGGGTTTTTTACTAGACTTCAAAAGGATTTGTCCTAGACAAACTTGTAGCTTAGTGGGTTGGCTTGATGGTAGGCCATGGTGGGGGTGGTTGGGATGCTCTGGTGTACCTTCTAGATGCAGGGTTT